>BMAO01001777.1:0-72668 GCA_019973975.1 Trichonephila clavata | reverse complement strand
CATGGACATGCAGCATGTGATATTTACACCCACTTTCACACACTCCAGTATGCTTTACACCGCCAGCTGTCCAACTTCAACCTCTTTATTCACAATGGGATACCAGCACTAGCTTCATGTGCTTGTGGCATGAGGGCATGGCTGGCCGCGGAGAGAATGAGGTTGCCTCCTGTCTTCTGAAGGTTATCACGTCTAATTTAACTCCAAAAAGAAATTTGACAGTCTGGTGTGACAACTGCGCTGTCCAAAATAAAAACCGGATGGTGTTAATAATTATGATCTATGCTGTTGCCCAAAATATTCTAGATTGTATTGAATTTAAATTTCTAGTTTCGGGTCACTCATATATGCCATGCGATCGCGATTTTGGTATTATCGAAAAAAGAAAAAGAGTTTGAAAACTTATGGTCTCCGAAGAAATAGCTGAAATGATTGCAAAGGCACGACATGTTCAGCCTTTCAACGTTGGGATTATGAAAAAAGAAGATATTTACGATATTTTTGCTCAATGCGATACATTTTTAAATACATCGCCGATTAAGATTAGCACTGCTTCCTGGATAAAAATTTCAAGAGCAATTTGCCTATTATACAAGTTAAGACAACCTTCAGTAACATGGAACCAAGGAAGGAGCATAACATCTTTAAAAGAGGAAAGTCTGTCAATGACATCTCCAGAATTTACTCTTTACCGCCACTTGGAAAAAGGTCAGCCATTAGTGATCCTAAAAAAAGACTTGTTGTCTATGTTGAAATTCGATACAAAATATCATACATTTTATCGTCAACTTTGTACATAATAAAATTAATTTAATTTTTTTTTAATTTATAGTTTAATTTACTACCAAATGCTGTAGGTTGATTTTAAAAAATATATATATTCATAAATAGATCTCATATGTACTTATTTTTAATGAATAAACTTAATTTCAGCAGTTCAAAATCGTTTATTGCTCCTCCTGTAAAAATGGGTTTTCTTGACTTACAACCTTATCCACATGTCAACGCCTCATTTAATTATCAGCACTGTAACGTCAAAAAGTTTGCATTTTCAATATGCATGACCCGTTTTCTAATGTACAATGTGTAATACTCTGGAAAATAAGCGGGCAAAATTATTATAGATAGATTAATTTTTATAACAGCTTTAGGTTAGGCATGGTTACATGATTTGTTAGATTTATTCTGTAGAGTAAAAGAAAGCAAACATAAAAGTTTCTTAATTTTGTTGGCGTTCAAATTTATTTGGGCATGTAATCGAACTTACTGAAATTACTTATAATTTTTTTTCAATGTATTAATTTTTAAACTCCATTTTATCACCTCAAAGGGAAAAATCGTTCCTATAAACCATTTTTTCAAACGATTTTACAAATATTCAATAATTAAGAGTGCAATTTGTTTTTTGACAACCAATTTTTAAGCATAATTTTTTTCATTACCAATACGTGCTAAAATATATAAAATATTTATGTCACATACCACTCTGTCTTGTTTTCAATGGAAAATTCCTTATAGTTTAATTAATGTGTTTACAGTAAAATCTATACTTATACCATTCATATTGTCGTTTTACCGCGCACCACTATTGCAACAACAACTTCCACACTCTGGCATTTCTATTTCTTTTCTTTCAAAATTTATAGGAAAAAATTATTTAAAAGGGGAATTTCTTTGCAAATTCTTTTTTATTATAGAAATTTGATATTTATCTGAATGAGATGCTTCTAATTATAATATTCTGCACCTTATACCAAGGTCGCCTTAAAAACAGAAAATATTTAAGTCTTTCTTTCAAGGATTCCATCGAATATTAATTATAAAAAAATAGCTTCGATATTTTAAATTTATTAGTAACCCCTCTAAACAATAAATCAATAGATGTGAATAGTATCGTTTTATTAAATATAAATGATAATTACTTTCTAAATCTACCAATCTATATTTACAGCAATTGTATCTACATCAATTTTAAGCAATTGGAGTGGAAAGTTCGTTTAAAAATAAAATATTAAAATAAAAAAGCAATATATCTTCAATTTTCATACAAAATTAAGCTAATTAAAATAGTTATTTTACCACTTAATGTGGCTTTAATTTATTATGAATTTCAATGAAGACTTGCTATTATATGTTCGATATAATCTCAATAATTTAGCAAATCAAGGTCAAAGATTTAAAGGCCATAAAAACACGCAGTGCATAACTTATAATTAAGTAACAACTACTTTTTTAATATTTATTTTTGTGAATATCATAGGATGAATGAAACCTCAGTTTAAAGTATCCTGTTATGAATATTCGATGAAATGCTGTTAAGAAAATAACTTTCCAGAGGGAAAAAGGAAAAGAGGAAGACCGAGAACAAGGTGGGAGGATAAAGTAGAAAAATGGTTTTGAAGAACTTCAGAGTTAACCGATGCATGGACATAGCATCACAAATAGATCAAGATGGTCAAAGTCATTCTTTCTACTCAACCTTTTTTCCCACCACACCACATACAAAGGGCAGATATTTTATGCGGTCTGCAACATGAGGACTGACGGGAAAAAACACCATAATACTAAGGTATTGGACACTTAAAATGTGGAAAATTGATCAATTTTTTGACTTTGAATACAATATTAATCTCTATCAAACTAACATAAAAAAATTTTCTTCGTTTTTATGCATTTTTTACTGTGTTATGGAGTAGTTTCAGTTTCTTTCATTTATGACCATACTAATAAAACATAAACAAAACTGCCAAGCTGTTTGATAATTTGATTTTTCTTCTTTTGATAAAGCCTCTCTTGTTTTTATTTCAAACATTAATTTATCACATGCAGAAGGGGAGCAAAGAAGAGTTTTGACAAAAATGCAGACTGAAATCAGTATTATTTGCTTATTATTAAAAACCAGTTTCACTGATAAAATGGCCACTACTCCAGTGCATTTTCTATTTCACTGTTATTTGTTACTACTAATCGTTACAGTTTCAAATAGAAAAAAAATCTTGCAATTCAAACACTCGACAGCAGAATTGGTCGATTTGATTGCTTGATTGAGAGAATTTCTTGCTAAATTTTTAATTCATCGTTCTTGAATAATTGAATTATTTAGGACAATGGGCCATGGAGCGGGCCACTCAGAAAAGTCCGAAGGGCCGCAAGTTGAGTATCGCTGATCAAAGCTGACTGAGACAACCTTGACTGGTAACAGGCTGTAGTGTTTTGAAAGAAAATTATGAATATCTATCTACTCACATAAACTTGCCTTTGACATTTCCGTAAATATGAAATATATAGAGAATTATTATTGCGTTAAGAAGGTGATTTCTTTTTTAAAATTTTCTCCATTTTGTCTTTTTTTACTTTGTATTTCTTTTTCTAATTCTAAACAAAGAAAAAACACTCTAATAAAAAGTACCCTCATACAAAAAAACAACATTATTTTAACATTTTAACCATACGAATCCTCTCAAATGCTAAACACACTCAGAAAAACATAGTTATATTCCCGAATGAAACAAAATACGAGTATTACAATTTCAATATGGCATTTTTCTATTCAAAGTCGTATCCATTAACCGGTAAGCACATATAAGATGCGAACACATATTTGAGATCAAAAATATTTCGATAATGCACGGCAATGCCGCTAAAATGGATTATTTATTTGAATAAAATGAGTTAAAGGAAAAAGGATTCACGGCAATTTGATCTGCTTTAAGTCCTCAAAATACCATTTTATTTTGCTTTGTCTTGATAATGAGATCCATTTTCTGCTTTGTAAGTCAGATCATATAAAGAGCTGCTTCCTTGCAGTTTATATTTCGTTTAACGAGAAAGGTTTTCTGCGTTTCTTTGAAGATAGAAAGCCAATTTATTGTTCCTTTAGGGCTACTTATAAAGCAAATCGCTGTCGTTAGTCTTAACAATAAGACTTGATGCTTCGTGGGCTTCGTTTATTTGTATTTAGAGTGTTACAAATGAATGCTTTCTGAAATAATAGGAAGAGTTAGTGTTATAAATGTTACATATACCTTATCTTAGTAATTATATAATTTAGAGCAGATGTAGAATACTTGAAAAACTGTTGAATGTACCTTATTATATCAGTATAAAATTCTTGAACATAAAAATAATTTTTACAAGATAATTATTTTTTTATGAAAAATTGACATGACAATGTTAATAGAAAAAAGTTTTTTTTTTCATATCTTAAAACAAACATTCAGAATATTTACTTTTTTTTAGGTCGCCCATCCGGTATAATCGCTAGCGACGTTGTGCAGTAGGGCCTGGATTTGAATCCCGGAGAAGACATAGATGTTTGTAAATGTTTAGTGCCTTTGCGGAAGGAGAGTACTCTAAACAGCCGTCGAGCCGCAAGTCCTCTCGTGAGGTTGGCGGATGGAGAAGAGAGGTGAAGGCCCTTGACCACCCCTAGGGTGTTATCCCTCAAAATTGGGGTGGAACTAAGCCAAAAAGTACTGTCACCTGTATGGTGGGTGCTACGAGTAACGACAGGCCCACATCTAGCTCTTTGTTACGATGAATTTCGAGGGCCTTGATTTGACATCGTCAGACAGGTGGCATAGTAACAGCAACAACACTTGTTTTATGAAATATAGAAAAATTGTAGAATAATTTTCTGATTCCAAAAACTCTGCCAGTTTGCTAATGCTATATTCAAATCTAAAAAGGTTTGTGATAGTTTTTGCTGTGTATTATTAAATAGAATTAAATGTTTAATAATTACTTAAAAGTTATCAAAGGCATTCACCCCATGAGAAATACAAAGAGAAGAAAAATATAAGAATTTTTATAAAATGCTTTTCTCTAAATTTCACGTGATTGAAACTGGTGGCTTTATAAGCAAAATATAATTTGGTATGAGATTTTTATTATTTCAAGCCCTACCGCACTGTTCCTTAAAAAATGATAAAAATTAAAAGATCGAAAGAAGTTAAACAATCCAATCAGTTTAAATGTTTATGACACGCAATTGTGTCAAATTCTCTCTTATTTTGGTAATTTTTCATTTTTTTAAATATAATTTCTTTTATAAATCCAATTTTCAAGATTTAAACAAGATTTTTTATTTAAAATGCGACTCATATCAGTGGTTAAAAAATTTCGAATATAAATATACATGTAAAAAAATTTACATGAAGTCGATATCACTTGTTTAGGTCTATTGTCAAAAGTCCTGAAAAAAAACTCAATCAAAATTTTTTTGAATGTTTTCAGATTATTAGGCTAACATTGTAAAATGTTTGATTTGAAATAAAAAGAAATTCTTGAAATTATATTCAGTATTATATAAAAATTGAGATTCATTGGAGTATTTAAGAATTTGTTTATAGTTTCAGAGCTGTAACTTTGCACCACGTTTTTTATTTCACATAAATGTTTGCGGTATATTAAAGTTCTATTAATTAAAAAAATATATATAATACAAACAATTTCTCAAATGTAACAAAAACAGTTACAATTCAGACATAAAAATTTTCCGGATGAAATTTGTAGTGAAAGAGCCACAATCTTTAATGTAGAAAGTTATTTATTTAATTAACTACTTCTAACTAACTTAGTAATTATATCTACTTTTTTATGAAATTTAGGCGTAATGCACTGGCCTCCAAAAGTTAAGAAACAACATGTTTTTCGAAGCTCACCATAAAACAATAAAATTTATAGTTTATATAAATGATAAAAATTAACTTTATTCAAATTTATGCAAAAACAATAGCTACTAGTTTTTTTTATATAGGAAAGAACAAATATATATGAGTGAGAGAAAAATATGCATATATCAGGCTTTCGTAATTACGCGTGTAACTTTTGTTGATTAACAACTTTTGTTAGCAGATTTGTTGACAATAGGCAGTAAGGTCTCGCAATGTCTGAGAGAAGCCGTTTGCCCGATTCGTTGAGGTGGAGTGCGGTCGAATGGAGGGAAATGGGGATGTCACAACCTGATGCTGCAAGGCGTCTTAATGTGTCTCGTAGTGAGGTCCACCGTCTCTGGAATCAATATCAAACCGAAGTATCTGTGTCCAGAAGACATGTTCCAGGCCGACCATGAGCTACAACACCTGCAGGAGACCGTTTTAGCACTCTTTCGGTCCGAAGGAGAAGAAGGATATATGTGCCGCAACTTGTTGCAGACAAGTCTGTAGCATCAGGGAGAAGAATATGCGCTAGTATGGTGCGAAGGCGTCTTCACAATTCAGGTCTCTATGCAAGGCGACCAGTTGTGTGTGTACCCCTCAACAGACGACAGAAAAGGGCCCGTTTATCTTGGGCAAGAGAACACGTTTCCTGGACCAGACAGTGATGGGCTTCTGTACTTTTTACAGACGAGTCCAGATTCACACTGGAGAGCGATTCAGGACCTGGACGGAACGAAGCACCAGATATCATCAATCCAACACTGTTGAAAGACACAGTTACCGAGGTGGTGGAATAATGGTTTGGGCAGGGATCTCACTCGGTTGTCACACTGACCTGCATGTGTTCAGGGAGGAACTCTGACTGGTGTGAGATATCGGGATGAGATCCTTGATCCATATGTCCGCCCGTATGCCGGTGCAATTGGCAATGACTTCATTCTGATGGATGATAATGCACGACCTCACCGAGCTGTAATTGTTGAGGAATATCTTGAGGGTCTTGGTTTGGAGTGAATGGAATGACTAGCTCGAGCTCCAGACTTAAATCCGATGGAGCATCTTTGAGACTATCTTGGTAGATAGGTTGCTGCTTTAAATCCTTCTCCGAGGTCTTTAGAAGAGCTGGAACAAAGCTTACTCCGTGTCTGGTCTTCGCTTCCCATTTCGGTAACCGACAACTTAATTGACAGCATGGAAATTCGATGCCGCCAATGCATTCAAGCTAGGGGTGGGCATATCCCTTATTAAAACCCATTTTTGTTATGTTTCTATGACATTTTATCGCATAAAATTCTGATTATTATTTTTTCCAAGAATGAACTTTTCCAGCGAGATTGCCTTTTTTTTATTGTAAATCATTTTCGAATTTTTGTTATGTAAACTTCTATCTTGTAGTCAGTATATAACTGTTTTGTGCACATGTCATCCAAATTTGGTGTTTTTACATTCATTCATTTGCAAATAAGGCGCAAAAAATGGTTGTTCCTTAACTTTTGGAGGCCAGTGTATTTAGAAAATAGCCTTGTAATGGCAATCTTTTTTTTTTTTTCAGGATCACTCGAGTATTCATTTTTGATCGTTTGTACACAAGCTAGAGTAAGCATACCTTTATTTTAAAATCATGAATGTTAAAAAAAGTGTGAATTTATAAAGAAAACGATGTAGAAAATAACTGTATACGGCCTACGAGTGATTATAAAGAGATAGCTAAAGCGCGCGTGCGAAACAAGCTCTCTTTAAGAACTAACTGTAAATTAAAAAACAAGCAAAGCTCTGTTAAGTCAAGTAATTTTCAGCAACGATGATACTTTAACATTTCTGGTCAGAGTTTTCCTTTAAGATAAACATAAATAAACTTAATCATTAAACACTCTCTTTTTGTGTTTTACTTTTGCATATAGAACTTTGGACGAGGAAATATAATTTATTCCTCCTACACATATTATTTTGTAACTTTTTTCAATAACTGTTAATTTTGAAGTTTTGTTTTTCAAAAGGATAGAGAATCGGAACAATAAAATTCTTACGTGAGAACTTAATAGTATTAAATTGCCTTATAGGAATAATAGAACTCATTCAAATTTGTTAGATGTGCATAATGAAACGTAACTAACACCTTTACTAATAGAACAATGACTGTAAGTGGTAACTTAAATCATATTAGTTCCTTATATATATATATATATATATTATTAATATAAAACTTGAAAAATATATTTTCAAGCTTCTCATCAAATACATTTTAACCGAATCGTGTCGATTCTTTAATTTTCTAGGCTGTCATGAGGCTCTAAAATATTTTTAACCAACTGTTCCATACCCACTATGTTCTCATTATACGGCTTTAATGTTTAAGATACATAATTATTTCTTTTTCTTCATGTTTGCGTTCCTTTTTCAATAAAACTTCACATGTTGGTCTAGTTCTCTAAACAAGTTGAGCCACGCATAATAATTTACGGAAAGCTCTAAATAATCAAAGTATTTCATCTTAATAACCTGTTCAGAGAAAACTGATTCTGAACTGCGTAATTTGATATAAATGTAAAGAGAATAATGAGTATAATCCTTAGAATACATATATAATTCTTAAATGTATGCTTCCACAATATCATCAAAATAGATTGCCCAAAAAAGAAGATTCCAGCTCTCTCGAAGCAATTAGCGAAGTAAATATTTAACCATCTTCCACATATTCTGAAAGTAAATGAATCATTTTTCTCTCTCCCGTTTTAGCACCATACATGGGCAGAGGAAATCTTAAAAAGGACAGAATTTATATAAAGTTGAGCAATTTATGCTGAATTTATTCCGAGTACTTACCGTAACTATATAAATTAGGCTAAACTATTTATCTGGAGCCTTTAAGGCATTATATTATTTATGATAACTATATAAATTAAACTTTTTATTGTGAGACATTAAACTCTCTCTCTTTCTAAAACCGTAAAAGGGCTTTATACGTTGGAACAATTTTGAAATGACTGGTAAAGAGTGTTTTTTTAGAAACTCTTAACTAATAATTGGTGAACCAAAAATTATTGTTTGCCCCGAAAGAGATTTCATTATTCAAGTCATAAATGCAAGAACAAAATTTTGTGCAATTACTAATTGCTCTTTCGTAAAGTTATTCCTCCATATTGAAAGTTCCCATATCAGTATTTCTTGACTATTTCCCTGACTGAATTACATTATTCTCCGTTATCTCCTTTTTGTAAAATCTCAAAACATTTTTCGAATTATATTTTACAGTTATTCTTATTTCATAAATCGAAAATCATTCTCTTTTAATTTTATTTGAGTTAAACTAGCATAATTGCTAACGCAGTAGTGGTCATTTCATTATTATTTAATTATTCAGATAAATTAACAAATTTGTTTAATTTCAATTTTTAACTAAAAAAAACGAATAGTTTTATATTCGTTTTGAATACTACATTTTTCACATTTTAAGAATTTATCCTTTTCGCATCATCCTTTAAAGCGTTCTTTAATGCATTTTTCATTCGTTTTACTGCTGTGATTCACAGTTCTAAATAAGTTGTTATGATTGAGTTTCCTTCCCCCCCCCCTTCTTTATTCTTTTGTATGATTCTCAGGATCAAAAACAGAAAACTGCCTCATCTATAAACAAAAAAATCATTCCAATAAAATATTAGCTTATTTATCATTGACTTTGGGTATCTAAGTCTCAATTTTCTATTCCTTGGACTCACACAAATGGCAGAATAATCTTTAAAATCAGTTAATCTGAGTACTTGTCCAATAGTTTCAAGTGAAATTACAGAAAAAAACTCCATTGACTTAATTTTTATAGAAATTAAGATCTATTTTATAGAAATAGATATATTCTTTACATCTCTTTTAAAGTACAAATCTTTTCTCATGTCGAATTAGCTTTGTCTCTTGTTGTAAATACTGTTTTTCTCTCAAGCGCTTTATAAAAAAGTAGTTAGCTATCCGTCAAGTGAAAACTACTAATTTAGCAGATGCTTACCACTGTTGTAATAAAAATAAGTTTTCGAAATACATTTGTTGTTTCTTTTCTTTAATAAGCAGAATACATTTGCTACTTGAACAAAGTTACGCCAAACGATTTTTTAAACATCAACTCAATGAAAAAATATTTTTTTAAATTTATATAGAGAAGTTTTAAATATATTGATATTTGATGAATTTATTTAAAGTAAGGGGATCAAAATTTGAAAATTTGGTGTTCGATTACCTTTATGGCACTTCCCCCTCCCCCTTGATTACGTTTTATTTTTAATGAACTTTAAAAATAAAAAATAGCTTTTTATTGATTAAGTTTAAATGTGGTTTATGAAGCGAAATGTTACTTACTTTTTTACTTTAAAATATTTTCGGAAATTCAGCTAAGGTCTTTTCTTACAAATCTTTGAAGCACCCAATCAGTTCTAGGCGCTACTATATGAGTAAAATTTCAAGTATATTTTACCTATTTTTTTTACCTTTTTGGAACATAGTTTAAACTGATTTTTGTTCTCGATATTACTACTAAGTATGAATGCATAGATTTTTTTGGATAAAAAAAAAGTACCTGGTATTAAATTTTCGCAATTAGAATTTCACGTTAGGTTTCCCGAGTTCAAAAATGAATAATGAGTTTTTCTATCAAATTATTATTATTTTTAAAAGTTAAAAAAAAAGAACATTGGCATATATAGAGACTGCCGACAGAAGTGAAAACTTGTCTGTTTTACCACGGTAGTAAGAAAACGTCTAAGACTCTGTGAAATACTAATCCGATTTGCGTGATGCATTGCAGAGGTTAAATATTAGAAAATAAATAATACAAAATTTTCAAACGCCAGAATAAATGCGAAGATTTAAAATACAAGGGGTGATCAAATGAAAAGGTACGAAACGACATAAAAATGAAACAGTTAAATATTTGTATATTCCGCCAAGGGAGAATGTAGCGAGACATCTCGGGATGCCATTGGAGACTCTGACTGGGATTGGATCATGCGCGGGTGCCCGCATGCGCAGGAGAGAGCAAAGGCTCTTATAAAAAGTGGCGTCCAAATGATGCGAGCACAGAATTACTCGAGCACAGAAAAAGCATTACTCCGATGTGTACTTTGAGACACTCCGACGCCTACGCAGGTCCATCAAGAACAAAAGACCGGGGCTGCTCACGGAGGGTGTGGTTCTGCTCCATGATAACGCGCGTCCACACGTCTCCAGAGTCACACAAATGGAACTGGACTAGTTCCAATGGGAGACGTTGGACCATCCGTCCTACAGTTCGGACATGTCACCCTGCGATTTCCATGTGTTTGGTCCACTGAAGAAACACCTGAAAGGAAAGCGCTTCAACTCGGACGACGTACTCAAGGACACTGTGAAGGACTGGGTCTCGTCACAGCCACAGGAATTCTGGGAACAAGGAATCCTGCGGCTTGTTCATCAGTGGGATCGTTGTGCTCAGGCCTATGGTGTATATTTTGAATAAAGTCTATATTTGTACCCATCGTGTCGTTTCGTACCTTTTCATTTGATCACCCCTTGTAATTTTAAATAATATAAAATTTTCAAACGCCCAAATAAATGTGAGTATTTAAAATAATTTTCTGTTTTTTTTTATTTTAAAAATATTAGTATATGTATTAAGAACTCACTATTGTACTGTACAATGATTCTTCACTTAAACGATTCAAATAATAATCAAACAAAAACACTATTTTAACAATGCACAGTATATACACATTGAACTTTTCCTCAGATCCATTCAATTTCACTTTTTAGATATACACAGCACTATACGTCAGTTGTATAGCTACAGATATACTGCTACTAGAATGTCGGTGATGCAAACGCACGAGATTTCACCCATCCAAAAAGTGTCTAAAGCGAACAGTACACTACGCATGCGCCAGTCAGAGCATGTCGGTGACTCGAATCCATAAGATTTTCCCCTACCAAAAAGAGCCCAACGCCGCTAAAGAAGTTTACACTTCAAAAATGAACAAATTTTTATTTGGATTACTAATGTGTATCAAGGAATATTTAAACTGCTTTAAAAATTGAAGAAAAAAAATATACTTTTAAAGTTTTACTCCAGACCATTTTTAAAGATAATATTTCGTTGAAACAAATATTTATTATAAATAAGGTAATTAATATTTAACTGGTGAATTATTATTCGAAAATAATTTAAACTATTTTAAAAAAATGGAAAATTACAAGACTTTAAGATATTTTTATCAAATGTGGTTATTGTAACGAATCCTCTCACTTTATTTACTGAAAGATAATAAAAGCATACTTCTTTTAATAAAATTAGAACGAAATAGTTCAATAATTGATTTTTAATTCAAAACGGTATCGGAAGACAGTATAACTCTATATTGACATAATAAAACCATCAGCTTCGTAAGTGGAAACGATAATTGATGACAAGGAACAGCTACGAGGATACGATAAAAATATCAGCTCCCTGTGAAAAGACGGGGGCCAAAGATAGGGTAAAGCTATGCATCAACGCCCTAAATGGAAACGATGCCAAAAGACAGTGTAAAGCTATGCGTCTGTGCCCTAAATGAAAACAATGTCCAAAGACAGGGTAAAGTTATGCGTCGGTGCCCTAAAGGGAAGCGATGTCCAAAGACAAGGTAAAGCTATACGTTAGCGCCCTAAACGGAAATGATGTCCATAGACGGGGTAAAGCTTTACGTCAGCGCCCTAAATCGAAAAGGTGTCCGAAGATAAGGTAAAGCTACACGTCAACTTCCTAAGTGAAAGGGTGTCCGAAGACAGGGTGAAACTGTGTGTACACAATAAAAACATCAGCTTCCTAAACGAAAACGGTAGAAGATTAAAGCTGTGTGGACACAATAAAAACGTGAGCTTCCTAATCGGAGACGGTTTCCCAAGATAGAGTAAATTTATGTTAATAGTTAAAGAAGTAAAAATCCTAAGTTGGAAACGGTGACCAAAGACAGGGGGAGCTTTAATGGTATAATCTATACGCAATTGTACAGTTTTAATGAGTTAATACTTGTGTATGTGTGAATTTTAGTTGTTCTTACACAATTTATTATGCATCAGTAATGGTATCTTCTAGGATTTCATTTACATATTTATAAGTAATATACGTTGAGTTACTGAAAGCTGTAAGATGATTATCCCTCATCTAATTAAACAGATTTTTCCTCACTAATAATATTTTAATTGTTCTGTAGAACTACAACACTAAGTTTTTAGCTCAAAGGAGTTTTTCTTTTCTTTTTAATAGAACTTGGGTATGAATTTTAATATCTCATAATACATATTTTCATTTAGAGATACTTTCTTTTTAAAAAAAAGGCATTATTTAAATATCTAAATTATTTTACACACGCGTGTATAAAAAATGCGTAGAATATTGTTAATGAATTATTTAATTTAATCACTGGATAACTTCTACGAAAAAAGTTCTACAATTTCATAATTTTTAAAATTCTAATTTTTCTTCTTTTTTTTTTCATATGAAAAATTATTTTTTAAAGTATTAGACACTAAGAAAAGAAAATATTTTAATTTATGATATGTATATGTATTCTGTGTATAAATATGAAATAATTTTGAAGCATATAGTGCAATAGATTTTTACAGTGTACTTAAAGGTACTAAATTGATATCGGTACGTTCCAAATTGTTTCAAATTTTTGCCAAATTGAACGATAACATTTCAATATGGTTGCCTTGTTTTTTTTTTATCGTTTGGTACCGTGTTTCCTATAATGTTTAAGCATATTATTGTTATTTTTTATTGGTTTATTTTTATTGCGGGATAACTGTTAATTTCAAGCTATTCGATTTTCTTAAAAAATTAGCCATTTTTATACTGGACGTTATTGTTATAGTTTCAAATTCTATTTTTGTAATTTTTTTCTGTTGGATAATGAATATTTCAGAAATTATTAGTGAGTAAAAGAATCACTTTGTAAAGGGGTGTGATACTTCAGCGTTTAATTATTATAGACGAATGGGTTTACCAAATTCGCACATTTGATCAATATTATTTTCAAAGAGATCAAATTTCTTTTCTATTCAAAATTAGGATTTGAAATGGGATAATTGCTCACCACAAACTTAAGGTGTGTGGTGAAATCATAACATTTGTTTCTTAAAAATGTAATAAATTGAGCTGCTGATTTTTTTCATTGCGGATCTTACAGCCATATTAATAAAGCTGTCATGCATGCAGGATTCTTTTTTTCTTCTTCTTCAATGACTCGACAGCCCTGAGTGGACCCTGGCCTTCTCCAGAAGTTATCTCCAGGCATTTCTACTTTTGGCAACTATCTTCCAGTTTTTGTCCTTTAAAATCTTTAGGTCTTTTTCGACACTCAATCCATCTTAACGAAGGTCTGCTTTGAGATCTATTTTCCATTGGCTTTGCCACAAAGATTTTTTTGCAGCAATGATCTTTATTCATTTTAGCCAGATGACAAGCCCATTTAAGTCTCTGTAATTTGACAAATTTTACAATATCAGATTGTTTGTAAATTTTGTAGAGTTATAAGATAGATCTGGATTATTTTTTAATTGTAAAAAATTGTAAATTTCCACTCTTTTACTTATAATAAATGAGATTCCATAGTTTTTCTTACATTCCATAATAATTCATAGCTTTTTTTCAGGGCTTAATTACCCTTTCGACTTCAAATTATTATTTTACCGCATTTCTTGTTTTTAAATTTTTTTTTCTTTTGACGTTTCGAAATTCCTCATACTGAACTTCTTCACCCTACTACTTACACTCTACAGCTCCTTTTTACATGAAAAGGTAAGTACATATCTTCTTATTTCAGTTTTTAAATCTTTTGAAAGATTGTAATTCTACAGCCCTCACCTGCTTTATCAAGTTTCAGTTGTTGCTTTTTTTTAAAAGATTTTTACAACCTGTTTTATTAGTGCTAGGTGACTCTTTTGGATAAAAAAAAAACTATTTTCCGTTCAGGGCCTATTTGGCACGTCTTTAATCGTTTCAAATAGGTCTGTAGCTGGTAAAGTACCATTAACAAATTGGTTCCCACCTAAATGCAAAACACTCTTTCAAGAAAAAGGGAAAATACTAAGAAAAACAATGTTTTATTATGTTATACATACGATTAATATCTGCCTGCTCAATATACATCATTTTTCATTTAAATTCTGTTTAGATGATGATCAATTTTGATTATTAAATTTCATTCAATTCTGATTTCCTTTTTAATGAGCCTTTATTCAATTCCTACTATTAGTTCACACTCTCTCTATATTTATCTCGTTCAAATTTTCAATCTTTAATAAAATGCATTTTAGAGCACTCAATTGAGCTGAAATTTATTATACACTCTTATTTTGTATGACAATACAGTAATTTAATTATAATTAATAAAAATTAATTGATTAAAACTAATTTGCAAAGAATTACAAATACAACCACTTTGGCATCATTTTTGACGACGTGTCAAAACTTCAAAAGGTTTTTTTTTTCTCACATTTTAAAGCGCTCATTTGAGCTGAAATTTTCTATACACTATATATTGTTTTGAATAATAATACGGTAATTTAATTATAATTAATTAAAATTATTGACTGAAATTAATTCTTTAGAGAATTACAGATGCAGCCCCTTTGGCTTCATTTTTAGCGAATTGGGTCAAAACTTTAAAAGATTTTTTTTTCTCACGTTTCAAAAAGCATTCAGTTGAACTGAAATTTTATATATACGATTTTTTTGGATGACAATACGATACTTTAATGTAATTAATAAAAATTAATTGTCATTTAATGTTGTGATTCGGTTCTATGTATAAACATATTTATATTAATTGAAACTATTTAATAAAAAGTAACTAAAATAATTATTTTGTTGATCTAAGTAGGAATTTACTTTAAAAATTTCTTTTTATAACTTATTTCTGGACTTCAATCATAATTTATTAACAATACATATACCCTCAAAAAATTATGTCATATCAACCTGACCTTCTTTTGCCAAACCTTTTGGTTTGTGGTAGAATTACTTTTCTTATAGCTATTAAACAGTTTTTAAATTTTACAAATATCTATCAAATATGATCATTAAGAAATATTTTTTGCGAAAAACAACGTAAAATCTGTAGCTACACACGACGTCCTGAAGTTCAACGTCAAGCGGCACAGGGAAAAGAGGGCATCATATTAGCTCTGGGAAAAAATTTTAAAAATTCCATACCATTTGATTAAGTGATGACTAGCATATTTTTGAAAATGAGGAAAATTGACGCCGTTCATCACATCGTTAGATACTGCGATCATAAATTTCACATTTTCACTATGATTTTTTTTTCCAAATGTGATTTTACATACCCTTTCTATTTATCACAGTCACAAATTGAGCACAACACTGCTGGTTCAGTTAAAATTAACATAGTATGAGTCAGTTTGAGAAAAGGATGTCACCTAGCTTTGACTCTCCATAAAAAGAAAAATATCACATACTACCCTAGGAAAGTCATTTCAAACGATGACCAATTTAGTTACGATTCTAAAATAGAATATCACTTGCTATTTTACTGTAGATAACAATTACTGGCTATTTGTTTACAAAATAACTTCATTTCAAGAAACACAATTTTAAGCGTGTAACACAAATTAAGCTATAAAAATAAAATGGAAATCATTTTTACTATACTTTAATGAATTAAGTGTTCGAAATGTTTGCCTTGAACACGATTACATTTTCATAAAAATGATCTCTTGATGAGTCATGAGAAACTAGCTAAATTCATTTCTTCCACTGCTTCAACATTCCTTTGGTGCAGTTCTATTACATTTTCGATTGGTTTAAAAGAAGTTAGAAGGCAAAAACTTCAAGCATTTAATTCATTTAAGTTTTTCAAAAATATTTTCCACTTTATTTTTGAGTTTATTGCTTTGTTTGAGTTATGCACTTAAAATAGAGTTTATTTTAAGGAAGTCATTTTTGAAGAAAATTTTTGTGCATGAATTCTTAAGGGACTATAAAATAATTTGAAAATGAATGAAATTTATGCCATTTAAATACGGAATATTCTCCAATTTTCGTCTTATCTGTATAAATGCAGGAACTAAATCAATAGTACCGAATTCAAATTGCCCAGGTTTCCAACTTTTTTGTTTCCGTAAAGCATCGTTATCGCAGGGAAATTGTATCCCACTCCTCCTAAAATATGTCATAAGACACGAATAATCCTATCACTTTTGTTGAGGCTGATTTCTGAGTGTATCTTTTGCAATGACTCCCAAGCTCATGTACGCAAAGGTTGAAATAAATTACTTAAAAATAGAGGCTGTCCGGAACCCTTCCCGTGTGAAGGGCGACCTCGTTGGGAAACAAAGATTTAGTTACTCGTGTTCGCATTAAATACGTTCGTATCAATATGTGTTTCATAGAGAAAGTTAATCTGTTTTGAATACATATTTTTTTTTAATTTAAGGAATCCTATATTTGATTCGTGGAACTCCATGGTTTCCACTTAACACAGTTTGAAGACCACTGCGATAGAGCTGTGTTCCCCAACCTCTTTTTACTCGCGTAATCCTTGACTCCCTATCATTGCTTTTACCTACCGTAACCCTATTATGTATCCTCACTAATATAGACATGTGGACGGTAAAAATACTGTAATACAGAGAAATTTTTATTTTTATTAATTATGTGTTAAAAGGGTACATTGGTAATTATACACACTTAATTAAATATTTTAAAGATATAAAATGTTGTTACTATATTCATTTTAAGAGCAAGCTAAGAACCCATTAAAAGCAATATTATGATGATAAAAATGGGTTGATACAAAGCACAGTGTTCTTAATTTTATGGAAGACCGTTATATTACGACCGATAAATTATTTGTGGAACATAGCACAAAAATTTAATACAATTAAGTTAATCTGTGTTACAATAATTGAGAAAGAAATGAGTTTATTTAAATTTATTTTAGTTACGTGTGTGTGTGGTGTGTAATTTAAGATTTATTTCATCATATATAAACATGTTCAGGAAATGGTGATTCACATGCAATAAAAAAGAAAACAAGTATAGTAGAGTCCCAAAAAACGACCTAAAATGAACCGAAGGGTGCCCGAGTTTGTGAAAATGCTGGTTATCGAGAATGGAATTAAAAATAGTAAGCACGAGTGTTTCCTCAGAAAATAATGAGCTGCACTTGTATGTACTGTTTGCTTGAGAATACAACATAGAAAATAAACTGCCCAAATACCCTTAGACAAAGTAAACATAGGTGTACTATAAGAAGGCATACAGCATTTACTACGTCAAAATGAAAGTTATAAGGAATACATAGTAGACAGTAATTTGCCTGATCAGACACACCTCAGAAAAATACTTTCTGAAGGCATAAAGCCAACTATAATGAAAATTAAGTAGCCGATTTTTCACAAAAACTGCATCTTCCCTTGCTACCAACAAAAGCTCCTTGTCGATATGCTGACCTAACACTATGACATTGGATGGTAAAAACATTATTTGTATATCCTCATTTTTTAATTCTTCAATGTCTGTGGGCGAAGACGCATTGTTCAAAATCAGAAATAGCCTTTCTTGGTAGGTTTTTAGATGTTAAAAACTGCTCAACGATGAAACAAATACTTCTTGTAACCCTTCTTTGAAAATTGCACAGTTCATCTAGGAGTATGATTAGTTTCGGTTCCAAACTGAAAGTTATCCAGAGGCAGCGGTGCGGCGTAACGTACATCTCGCATTGGAGGCGCCCAGGTACTCTAAAGGGCCCAAAGCATGACTGACTAAGCACTAAGTAAATATTTGGGCTTGGGGCTCAAAACTTGAGTTTTCAGGGTCCCTAATATTCTCTGTTACGCCACTGTCCAGAGGCCAAGGTATCCGGGCTGAGTCAGATTATCCAGTGCTGAGCTTTCGAGACTGTACTGTACAGAGAATAACAGAGTCTTTGTCTTCCATATAATTGGGGCTGTACACCATTATCATCTACTGCAGAGAATTCTACCGATGGTGATACAGTATTACAGTCCGATTATACAGAAACTTTCTCAAACATTTCATTAAGTGTCTGGTGTTTTCCGTATTTTGTTAATTCTCAGAAAAGAAATCTTTTCGTGTTAAGCAAATTTAATCTTGTGTTGAGAGAAAAAAAAATACATGAAAATTCATAGTAGTTTGTCGCGATTGTTGTTTTATTTCGCGTTAACCAATATTCCATCTTACGCGTTTTCGCATTAAACGTATTTTACTGTACATATATTTACGATTTAAGAAAATATCATACAATAAAAAAATATTTAAGGTATCCGACTATCCTAAAATTGTGAATTTTGCCGAAAATTGACAACTTTTTTAATGATTTTATCTTATAGACCATCTTATTAGCTTTGTAAAAATACCAAGTGTGTCATTTTCCGTTCACTAGAACAAAAACTACAAGTGTTTTAGTAAAAGCAGATGCCATTACTTTAAGCAAGATGTCATACTTTAAAACGCGTTTTACTCGAAATGTGATTTTTTGAAAATAATCAAACGGGGCCAGCGATTGCTAAAAAAGTTTTGAAAATAATTATCAGAATTTTTTTCTGAAAGTTCTGTATAATAGTAGAATTGTTTTAACCTTCAGATTTATCAATCACTGTTTTATTACAAAATTTACAGTCCCTTATGTGAATATAATCATTGTCTTTTTAAGTATTTTCATATAGTAACCGAGATAAAGTGCTCTAATTTTTGTAAAAAAGAAAATATCTCTTATCCTGAAAGTCATTTCAAAAATGAATAACATAGCAACACATTAGAATGAAAAAATTGAAAATTTGTTTATAAACCTTTGGTGCAGAATGGGCCGCATTTATGCTATTTTTTGTCAATTTTTACAAATTTTTTTCCATTTTAATAATAATAATTTCTTTTTCTCTTCTTAATTTTAGCATATTTTTCTTAAAATGTACTAAACAAATCTAAAAATAACAAAAAAATTCCCATATCTAAATTTTTTTTTTTTTAAAAAGTTGTGGCAGCCAGTCGGATATCTTAAGACTAAAGGAACATACAGCACAGAATAAAGAAGAATATTTAAGCTTTAACATAAATATTAGCGTAAAATAAAAAGTTTTTTAGATTAAAGAAGCAAAAACCGTGGAATAAAAAAAAATGTATACATATATTTAAGGAAATACCGGGTGGCCCAGCGGGTAATGTTTGAAACAAATGAAAAAATAAAAACAAATAAGAGACATGAGAAGAATTTAATGACGTTTATTAAATGGACATATTGGGCAATTAATGATAAAGAGGTTCGAAGTGCCCGCCATCTTTAACAAGGACAGCAGTTAGGCGGTTCTGGATCTATTGGACTTTGTTTCAAACATTACCCGCTGGACCACCCGGTATCATAAAATAAAAAATGTTTAACACTAAGAACCATACAACATAGAACAAAAAAAAATTATTGAAGATTAAACATAATACAGCGTAGAATAGAAAGTATTTGAGATTAAAGAAGCACGTGTTCAGAAATGAATTACCGTATTTTAATACAATTTATTGCTATTTTGCTTATTTTGTACATTTTTTATCAATCACATATTTTTAATTAAAAGCTTTAAAAATATAAAACGTCGCTTTATCAATCAATTATTCATTCCATTCGCATTTTTTTTAAAAATATTTTCAAGGAGAATTCCTGTGATTCCTGAGAAACGCGCATATTTTTATAAATCATTCTTTGCTTTATGTTTTGCAGACATATAAATGATCTCTACATTCTGTCATCGAACTATTTTTTCACATCATTTCCTTCCTTTCCTGAAAAGAGGGCGTATTTTGCTGTTTTACAGCATTCGCCATTTTTCATATGCCTGTCAACCCTTTTAATAATGGTTTAGTCGGCATTCAGAATTTATAGGTAGGTTTGCATAAAAGCACCAGTACAGCGCCTCTACAACAGTATAATGCATTTCGGACTTCCAATTTTTATGTCTCTACATAACAACGACATTCGTGCTTTTGCTCTGTTGATGATTCGTTTAATCCTGTATTAAATACTGTTTTTTCATATTTTACTTCTATGAGGAATAATCAGCTCCTTTCCCGGAGTATTTAATGCAAATATAGTAAGAAGAGAAATAAATTGCATTTTCTAGTATTATACGCAGTTTGACCCCGTTTTAACGAATTCATTGGGACCAAACATTGTATTGTTAATTTGGGATTATTTGTAATATCGAGATCCAAACAAAGAACAAATTTTTTGCACTTTTCCTTTTGAAAATTCTTTTTTTAGCAACTACACAAAAAATATCCATAATTAGAAAGTGCACACTTTTTATTCGGCAGCTAAAAAAACTATTGGTAAACTGTTACGTTGTGATAACGGTCGGTTCCTGCTCGACTCTGAACCCTCTTGTCTACCTGTAAACCCCGCTAGGTGTGTGGGAGAAACTGAATAATTCACAGACATGATTTCAATCTAATCAATTAATTATTTCCAAACATCAATCAGACACAAACAAATCTAATTAAGGTGGATGATTAAATAATAGAGTGCGGAGGTGAGATTTTATAACGCGGGGATACTACTACAGACCCTCAACTGAATCTAAGATAGCTTAAATACGCTCAAATATAACTACGTCGCACACTAATAAGTTAATTTCTATTTAATCAAGCTCACAATATACCTGTACTTTTTATGCATCGGATCCTACACTGGAAACTTGCAGGTGATCTCTCTCCGCTTGATGAATGTCGTTGGTTCCACGCTCTGTAATCTATTTCCTGGACAACTCCAAAACCTCTTTCTAATTCCACTCTCTTTCCATCTCCAACTAACTCGAGACTATGTTAACTCCTACTTGGCAACTCCAACGTGCCAACTCACAAACTCGCGAAAAACAGAACCTATATAATATACTTCATTTACATAACCACGCTTCCTTACTCGGTGAAAGTTGGTTGAAATAAATATTTTCCTAAAAGAATCATGAAGGAATTAGTAGAACCGCGTATAAATCCGTCACAACGTACCAGTTAATTGGAAATTTTAAAATACTGACTAATAGGTTTACAATATTTTTGATTCCCGACTCACAAGAGAGTTTTTTTTTTTTTATTCATGGAGAGAAGAGAGAAAATACTGCGTCATTTACATCCTGCTGTATGAGGTATGTTTTCAGTTTCCAAACAATGTAAAGCATTACAAAATGTTACAGTTTTGATAGGAGTTGCATTATCAACTTCTGCATCAGAATTGATATTCATTGGTGCCGACAAATCAAAATTTCCTCAATTTCAGTTGCACAGGTAAGCAGTCCGTCATCACATGCAGCATAATAGTTGAAATCTTAAAATATACCCTACATTGCGGAGTGGAAGGAGATAATAAAAGAATTTGCTGTCCTGTTCAAAACTCACTCGAAAGGTTACACTGATGATTCATTTGCCTTCCCGTCGAAATTTGCTGCTTACAAGAAAAGTCCTTTTCTGTTTCAGGCAAAAAGGATATGTCATTTGAAAAAAAAGAAACAATATATAATAATGCAAACTAATAAAAAAAATTCAGCTGTTGAAATATTTTTTTTAATTCGGGGTTTATTTATTTTTCGTTAAATTGGAGTTTTCGCTTTCAATGAAATTGGGGGGAAAGAAAAACTTGTTAAATCGAGAAATTCGTTAAATAGGAGCTCGTTAAATCTTTGCCCGCCTGTATTTTATTTATAGATTATATACAGTCGACTCTCGATAATTCAAAGTTTGGGGGACCAATGAAAAACTTCGAATTATCAAGAAAGTAGAAAAAATTTCCCAAAATACACAAAGAGAAATTTTTTCCAAGACTTTTAAATTTGAAACTATGTAATAAAACAACAATTGTACATATGTATGATATTATTCTAAAGTACTTTCAAATACAGTATACATATCATACAGAAGTTAACCCATTTATATATTAAAAGCAATTATTAAAATAATACAAACTGTACATGATTAATCTTTTTTAATGAAAAATCTGTTATCATTTCTTATAACATTCAATCAAACTTTGTCAATAGATATTTTTAGAGTAAATGAAGCTTGAAAAACGTCCGCGTCAACATGATTTTTGAAAGAAAAATTTGCGTTTTGTTTAGTGACACTTTAGCTTCTGTCAGAGTTATCGGAATCGACTCCTCCGGTTCGTCTTCATCACTTTCTGTGTTACTGTGGTCCAAAGTCACAATTTTAGCTTTTTCAGAGGAGACACACAGAGACACAACAAAACGTGTAAGCTACAACCTGTTTGCTACAGAGCTGTACATGATTGTAAATATTCGAATTGTCGAGAGTTTTTTAGATAACTTTGAATAATCGTGTGTTGTAGTCTGGCCAGCCATAGATTTTACTTCGAAATATTGAGTGCACCAAAACGTATTGTTTTAGTTCGAAATATCAAGAGTTTTTCTAGAGACCGAGCATATACTTCGAATTAGCGAGAGGTTCGTATTATCGAAAGTTTGAATTACCAAGAGTCGACTGTAATATATTTAGTATGTTTTATTTGTACTCGAATAATGTAACAAATTAAGGATTGGGATGAAAACAAAAGAATAATAATTTCCCTTTCTGTTTATTTTGTGAAAATATCACTATCGTACATGACACGATTGAATCTGAAATACATTAAATTTCGATTGGAAATAATTTTCGAGCTTCATGAGTTCGTTGTTGCCATTTGCATTATTATTTCTTTGATCTCAAGTTCAGAGGCTTATTTTTGTTATATCTTTTAAGCGGGGAACTAAAAAAATTTATTTATAAGAAAAAAAGATAATTATTCACTTCTTATTCCCTTTTATGAGAATTCCTGACTTCCCAAAATCTGGATTGTTTGAAAACGGCAAGTCTTTGTAAAATTAATTTTATGATACGAATAATTTAATTCATATTTTTGCATATTACTTTATTAAAAATATGCATATACCATACAAGTAAATTGCTAACCCCGATTCCGTAGTAAAAGAAATATGTTATTCATTATCTGCAGACAGGAATTCATTAACGCCCTTATATCTAATATCTACATAATTATCAAAATGGATCACGGTGTGAGAGGAAATACTAGTCGTTATTGATTGTCTCCGTATTTCTTTTTCTTTTATTATTCCCAAAGCTATCAAAGCTGTGACTAATCATGGATTTTTTTCAAAGAAGGAAATTATACACAGAAGTTAACAGTAGTAAAATAAGTTACTTCTATTGTCTGTTTTATAGTAGTTTCAAAAAGTTATATTGAGGCTAAAAATATGTTGCTGATAGATAAATATGCACACAAGCCCTATTTATTCAATAATACACACATCATTTTTGAGTCGCTAGAAAACTACTACATTTACAACAACACTGATGATCTAAAACTAACAAAGAGCTTCGATGATTTCTTGATGAGTAAGTGAGTGAGTGTATATTAAAGTCGCTTTTTTCTTCCTTGATGAATATCAATCTAAACATATTTCTGGTTCAACACTTGAGTAAAAAATTAGATGCAATTTTATCTAACACTATGATCAGGGCCGTAGCTACCGCCGTATCTGCCTTATCAATGATACGAGGCCCCCAAACTTTGGGAGCCCCAAAATGTGTAAGCTAAAAGAACGCAAAATATTAAGAAGCCTCAAGAAAGGACCCCCAAGGAACTTTGATTCAGGGCCTCCTCAAGTCTAGCAACGTCAGTGACTATCATCCTTTACGAATCTTTAGTTTAAATAAGAACTACTCGATCTTTGAAATTCACTTAACATCTGAATCCAAAAATCATTTCTTAATTGTAATATTTATAGTAATTGGAGTTCACACACCGGAATTTAGAGTTTATTAAACAATTTTCATATACTTCACAATTTCAATTCACCAGTGCTGCACGAATTTTGAAACTCTGAGTTCCTTTAAAATTTTAGAGGAATGAGAATAATTTGTAGGTTCCATCCCCTGTATTTATTTTAAACTTCGTGAATTCTTTAAATGAAACGCAAAATAGTTTCTTATCTTTACTTATGTTGTCCTAAATGTTTTGTTTTCTAAAATCTTACTAAACGGGAATTGCCGAAGTAGAAATTTTCTGAATATATATAAAAGATTTGAGACCTTATGACATTTTTCAAATCAAGCTATGTAACCATGTTCTCCTTCTAAAACCATGTACGAAATCCGCTTAAAATTTTAAATACCCACAATATGTGCATATACGCGTGTGTTAATACCATTATGCAACTGCAGTTTATTTTCCTAAAAATTAAAAACATATGAAGCTTTTGAGAAATATATTATTCTCGCCTGGTGCCTATAACACACACGAACTTCAAACACTCTTTTAAATCGAACGTTTAACAACCACTTATCTCAGCGAATAATGGCTCTACGAAAAGAAATTTCGGAAAACCCACCAGCTGAAATATAAGTATAGTGGTACCCTTTGAATTATAATCCGGAAGAGCTTCTCTTGAACCCTTTCTGCTTGGCATTATCTGTTTGTCAAAGTCTAAAGGGTGTCATTATGATAATGAGGTTCTCTTGTTTGTTAGGATTTTCGATGATCTCGTTGTGGGCCCTGAAATTCAGATAAACTTTCAAGAGGAGACTTCCTTTTGACGGCAACTCTTCCATGTGGCACGATCGAGGAAATTATAATTTTCATTGAAGCATGAAGAATGAAGTACTTAAATGTCGCCGCTAAAATAGAAATTTCTAAAAACTTTCATAGCGTTAAGAAAGATTTGAAAATCCGATCCCTAAAAAAGTAGCATAAAGTTATAAATTTAATTTTTTTTTTTTTTGAAAAAGAATTGAAAGGCTTAGTGAGTAAAAATACTTTTAGGAAACCAAACAAAGAAAATGGCTTTCATTCTTTTTTAAACATGACTCAGTTATTTCACTCAATAATCCATGTTGTTCTCAAAGATTATTCCCTGTCTTCATTCACCTTTGCAATAATTATATGATTTTTTGACATGCAGAGGGTTGGACGTTAAAATATTTTACTAAAAACTGGTTAAAAGATTAAACTGTTAAATTTGAGGGTGGTTTGGAATTGGGTTCAATGAAGTTTCCTTTAGTGTATCAACTATTTATTAATTTGTTAGGTGACACACTGACAACACGTATCGCTAACAAAAATAATGGGCAAAGAACATGGACGAACTTTCAAATTGACCCCATCCTTTCCTCACCTGGCCTCTACTGAAGATGGGTGGTCGCTAGAGGGCGCCTCTGCTGCTTTAGACAGTCAATTACAGTTATTAATAGCAAGAACGGTTTCAGGCCTGTTATAAGCTGTTGTGTCAGAGTGGTTAGGATTCAGACCCCCATGGAAATATTTTCTTAAGTAAATTACGAAATTATTTATTTTTTTATCAGAAAACGCATAGCAATCAACCTATCAGCTGACTGGAAAAAAATTGTAAGACACTCTTTTTTTGTGAGAGAAAAATTGTAGAACTTATTTTTTATTTTCGTATTTCGTACTTTTTGCACCCCTGATATATCCCGATCCGAGATAGATGCAATGCCTGATATCGCCTCTTTAGAGCTTTCAAAATAGAAAATGCTGCAATATATACAAAAAGGCACTACATTACGATAGAATAATTCCCCCAACATATTCTCAAAACATTTCACAAAAGTACTTCTCTATATTATTTTATTAACTATTCATTATTGATATGTTAACCAATCGACAATTCAAATTTATAATAAAAAGGATCAAATTGAGTAAAAAAGATTTGGGTTGTCAATTATTTACAAATCCATACTGGTAATAATGTATTGTATAAATATAAATAAGAAAAAAATTAAAACTGCTCACTAGATCGTTCATAGGAATTGACTTCTGACTTATATATATTGTTTTTTCGTCATAATTACTGGGAAAATGTTCTTGTAAGTCTAGTAATACTTCAAGGGAAAGAAAAGAAAGAACCAGACAAATCGTTATCTATTCTAAAAATAAATATAGTTGTTTTTTTCGATGAATATACTCAATAACCTTTTGAGGGTCAGTCAATACTGTATTTTCTCAAAAAGTTATTTCAAATTTACTTATCAAAAGCTTTTATTTATATAAATAAGAGATTTTATGAAAAAATCTCTCTCTGAATCATCTCTGACCTTTTTTCAGAGATGGTAAAATACTCTTCAAGATTCACATGTTTAACTGAAAAGGTTTCTTAGTATCAAAATATGCATCGGTGATAAATAAGTAAATGTAATAATAAATGAAGAATTGTGCGATTTTTTAAAATTTATTTTAATCATAGGATTGTTTCAAAGATCTGATTTTCAAAACTCGTACTGAACATGGTGACTAATTTTGAAGAACGAATTATTAACTCATGCGAAGTCTTCATTAATTATTCAAAATTATGAAGCACTTCTTATTCCAGCACTTATTCATTTCACGCTTTGGCGACGGAAAATTAGTGAAGCCAGTGATGCTCCTTTTTGTATTGGACTTCCAAATTGTGTGTCATAATAGAAGCTACATAGTAAATTTAACTCATCAAACCAGGGATAAACAAAATATAGACTAAAACAGAAATTATCTTGGGATGCTATTATTATTTTGAAAGATTCTGGATAAATTTTTGCTGTAATTGAGTTCTAAGTGTGAGAAACTAAGAATATTATAGACTCAACAGGGACTTGTTAAAAGTGAAGGTATGTCTAATGGTCAGGTTTAAATTAGAATACGTTTAAAATGAGTTGTCGTTAGATGTTACATAGTTGTTAGAAAAATAAAAGAGTTTAGAAAGTATGAAATGCGATTTGTTTTGTGTATGTTGCTGCTATGAGATTTTTTTGAATCTTTAGGTTTTGATAGTCCTTTCGTAATAAGAATTAAATGCTTACCACAAAAAACATGGTTGTGTATGAATTAGAATGGGAATCTAACAGGGAGTCTAAAGGTCAAATTGTTTAGCTTGAGTTCGAACGTCGAATGTTTAAAAAACTTTACTATAAAGAGAAATTATTTTGCATTTTTTTAAAATGTAAATGATTGGATCATTTGAAATATATATTTGTATAATGCGTCATCATATGCCGATGATATGTTGCTTATGTTTTCAATACTTAAAAACGATAAAGGTGATGTAGTGACTAGATTTATGATGCCGAACATTAGAGTATTTCTTCTCAAAAAGCTCACATTACCTACATTATAAATGCTAAAGTTGGAAAATACCTCAGTTGTCTTTTGAATGATTTAGATCCCGATTTTACATTTTAGACAAACTCACTAATTTTTCTTATGTTTTTATTTTATTTTATTTTATTTTTGATAAATATTTTGCTGAATAGTAGAAGCCATTTGTAGGAAATCGAATTGTAGAAACTCAGTAAAAATCTTTTTTACATAGAATCATTGCAGTGGTTAATCATGTACTTCTACCTAGCTTAGGGGCATTTATTCAACATTTATTACAGAACAAACTATGATGGTTTGATTCAGAGACGGGATGTATATCTAACATAAACTTCGTTTAAGGACCTAGCATTCTACTAAAAAATATTTGCAGAAAATGCAAAATGAGAAAAAATGAAACATGAGGTTTTCTCTACAACGACTGGTATAGTTAGACAGATAATCTACTATCCATTTATATTCTTCTTAGCAGAAATTATTGCGGGTAGTAATTTGGTATCTTTTATTTAATAATAATCTTAATAACTGTTTCTTAGACAAACAACGATCCTTCATACTGCAGAACTGAATCAAAAGCTCATTCCCTAAATAGCACAATCTGTGTACTACACTTGCTATTCGAAGTATTATTCGAAGAGATACAAACTTTCAAAAAGAATGGACAAGTGGTAAGCTCATAACACTATATACATTCTTAAGTAGAAGAATCCTGAGAGTAGAAATTCTAATTTATTAAAAAAATGAAGAGCATTCAGTTGTTCTTCACAAGTCACGTTGCATCATTGATCATTATCATAAATTTATAAATCACATTATCATTTCAATTATCTTCGTGGTGATTCAGAATAGAATTCATTTTATTAGAACCAAATATTGGATCATAAATGCCTGAACAAATGTTTAAAAAATTATTTTGAGAAAATATAACTCATTTCAGACATAAAAGTGGTCTTTAGTGGCAAACGATATGAGATCCTCAGTATTGAGAAAGAGTCCCAGTAGAGTTGAGGAGTTGATTTTAAATGACCGTTTCAGATGAAGTGTAGGAACAGACAGGGTTTGATATGTATGCCTGTATTTGTATGTTTTTCGTCACAAAAATATTTCATCTGGAATTGGGGAGAAATTTTACAAGAAACGTTTTTATTGCTGTTCTTCAACGTTTCATCTGTGGAATATGTAAACTCTACAGGGATTGTAGAACTAATTTCATTGGTGCTTATGGATAAATACTATACTAAAGTAGGTTTCTAATAAAGTCATCGTTTCTTCAACGAGCAATGTATTTATGAGAAAAATTTAATCTTACTTCATATCCAAACTTCTTTTAAGTCCGTGAAAAATCATATAAAACACGTAATTGGTCCCCTGGTTCTAACTTTAGAGGAATTTTCTAAATATTTGGCAGAAATAGAAGCACACCTAACCTTTAGAAGCTATATATATGTGCAGTAATCCAGAAGATTGTGTGGCTATCAAACCTCCACAATGTTTAGAACTTTAAAAGGGACTCTATAGTTCAATGTTACAACTGTCTAAAGGAAATACTGTTTATAGCACCAAGTGAGTGTTTCAGTATACACTTAAGGACAAGGAATTTCCACCAAGAAAACGTTTGAAACGATCGCAACAATTTAATGTCTATAGCACCAAGTAAGGATACACTTAAGGACAAGGAATTTCCACCAAGGAAACGCTTGAAACGATGGCAACAATTTATTGTCTATAGCACCAAGGGAGTGTTTCAGTGGCAAGTGGCGTGTAAGTTACGGAGTACCTATCCCAAAAAAGGGATGCACCTCCTCAACAGAATTATTAAAATTAAAATTACATGAAATGATAGTTGCTTTAAGTGAAGAAAATAAAAATAATAATAATCAATGCAAGAAAAATTATTGGGCAATGGGCGTAATAGCCTGCTAGAAATAACAGCGTGTGGTCGCAGTTGTCCGCTCACCATGGTAAGAAATACCCAACTAACAGTTTTTCCGGATGGACAGAACCTCCCGAAAATTTGAGTTGACAAGACCTCTCAAGCTGTTAGTGGGCTTGGAAACAAATGTCACACCCTGTGATTGGTCGAGCGGTCGGAACGAAAGGAGGTTCTAGCAACTTGACGTTGTAGAATTCCAGAGCAAAAAGAAATAAACTATTGGGATTAATGAAATTTAAAAATTAAAATGGAACCAACTTGCACAAATGCCATTTAAGAATGGTGTTGGGAAATGATTGATATGAATATCGCGAACGAGCGACAAGTCAGCTTGCGAGAGAAAAAAATTTTAAAATGCGTTTGAAGTCATTTATAAGACAAAAACTAGGATAAAACAAATGTAGACGAATCCAAAAGACAATAAATAAAACAGTTCCTGGAAAAATCGAGGAAAAAATTCATTTGAAGGAGAGATACACTGAAGGACAAAGAATTTCAAGCAAGGAAACTCTTGAAACGAGGGCAACCATTTTACTGTCTATAGCACAAAGTGAGTGTTTCAGTATACATTTAAGGACAAGGAAACGCTTAAAACGGTGGCAACAATTTCTGTTCTGATTCACCTTGTGTTTAATCGATTATTTGTCCGTTATGTATCTTCTGTTTTTTCTTTGTTCTCTATGTGCGTTAGCTGTTCTGTGTGCGTGATACAACTGTCTACATGTAGTTGAAAATCTGAAAAGGTGATAGTGTCACATCATTTTATAAAACTACTAAAATAATATTTAAATTCAAATTAGTCTGAATCACCAATGTTAGCTTTCGTATCATTGAAAAATTATCTCTACGCGATTCTTGGAAACTCGTATTGTAAATGACTCAGTCATTTTGGAAAAAAGAGGTAGTCATTAGACTGCCTAACGCAATTAAAGAATGCAGAAAACGGTAAAAATAGCATCGTAATATAAAAATCAATGATTTAGTAATCATAAAAATAACAATTCACTCCCATTAAAATAGAATTTAGGTCGTGTTTTAAAAGAATCTGAAGAAAAGTTCAAGTTGTGAAACTAAAATGTCCTTCGGTGAACTGAAGCAACCCATTCCCAAATTGTGTACGTGTTACAGTTGAGAATTACATACCGAATTATAAAATATCATGTGATTTTTCTTCTTTACTTAATTTACAGATATTTAAAATAATCTCAACTTGGTGTTATTTTAAATGTCATAATCTAATCTTGTAGCATTAATATTGTAAATTTAATGTTTAAGTATGTAATGCTAATATAGAATTTATTTGGAATTTCATTTTATATACTAATATAGAATTTATTTATTTTATTTTATAGAATTTATTTTTATACCCTTAGGCTGTAAAATTCGTATTCTATTTAAATAATGAATATTGTGATTTAGAAATTGTAATGTTATGTACTGATTGCATGTTATACTTTATTATTAACTGTTGTTTATATTTAGAGAAATATTATTTTTAATAGTGTATAACTTGATGCCTTTAAAGGCTGTCTATTGGCCAGCAGCTGCTGAATATAGACTTTGTCAGTGGAGTGGGAAATATAAGAGTGAGGAATTCGAGAGAGAGAAGAATTGTGAAATTTCCACGCAAACAGAAGAATTATATGGTTTGGTTGGAAAATAAAAATTGTTTATATTGAAACAATTGAAGTTGATTTAATACAGGAAGTAAAGTCATCACCAATTACACATAACATACAGTGAAAGGTCAGTCCATCTACTACATCCTGGTGGGGTAGGTTTGAAAAGAGTTAAGCTAGAATTTTTGAACACCTATTAATGAGAAATCTCACTCAAGCTTCGTTAAGCTATGGAAAAACTACATCGCTTAATGAATGGGAGCAGATCAAGTATAACTGTCAGCTAGCTTATTTATTAGAAGAACCCAATAAACTAAATGTTTATTGGTATCACTAAGACTTTCTGTGTTTATACAGAGCGCTCCTAGTAATGTCAATTAGAGCCAAATTGAAAGTATTTTGGTTTGGTGAAAATACTAAGTTATACCTAATCACTTTTTAGATAAATTAAAGTTAAACAAGAATACTTTGGACAGTTACAAATAGTTTACCAACTAAAGTTGATAAAATTATTTTAGCCGATAGTGATAACTGAAGACATTAGGTTGACTTCTAGCAAAAGAGTTGGTGATATATTCCTTGGATGAGTATATATCAATCTTTTTAATTCAAGTGAAAACAAATAAATGTATGTTAAAACCTATACAAAAACTACATCCATTAGAAATTCATTCTAAATTGGAAGAATCGCATAAGAAATAAAAGAAAAACCAATAGTTATCCTACTCCTGAACTTGTTTTTTAAAACCATTTGAGAATTCACTCTGGAGAAACTATCCTTCAGAAGAGAACCTGGATCTTTTTGATTATTAATACAGAAGAATGATCATAAAGAAGTATACAATTTTCTGATGCTGTAAAACAGTGACAGTCAAAGACAAGTACCACCTCAACAAACCGTAAGGTTGTTGTACTCTTAAGGTTTGTGTTTCGACCCTGACGGAAGTGACGCAGGCAACAGCCGCAATGCAATAAGTGTGAGATGCCCCTAAGATAAATTTGTACTGTGCAGTGTCCAAAATGAAAGTGTTTGGCCCCTTCTTTTTTAGAGTTAACTCTTTGGTTGATGCTACAGTTGCAGGGCGACATTGACAACTTCATTCTCCAATTTCAATACTGTGCGAATTAAATGGGACAAACAAAAAATTTTCACAAATGTTATTTCATTATTAAAGGTTAACTTGCATGCACGGTATAGCTATCTAATACAAAGTATGTCCTCCTCTGGCGTGAATGAGATCCTGTACATGGTTTGGCACGGATTCCACTAAATTAGAGCATAAATTTTTGATCTCGTCATTACAAAACCAAACTTTTATAGTATTTTCAATCATTGTTTTCTTTGTTGAGTAGTCCATTTTACTCACACGTCTCTTCACAGTGCTCCACACATTTTCGATGGGATTTACATCAGGATAATTATCAGGCCATTCCAAATCGTTATTTTCTATTTTTGAAAAAAATTCGTTGTTAGCTTATAAGTATGGCATGGAACAAGATCTTGTTGAAAGGTGCCAACACCACCAAAGAACGTTTGCATCATAAGCACAATTTTACTTTCTATTATAGAAATATATTGTTTAGAATTCATCATCCCTTCAACTAGTACTAAGCTGCCAGGTTCTCCAGAAGTAAAATAATCCCCAAACATCTATTTCGGAGGGTGCTTAACTGTTTGAATAGAGTGTTGTTCCCTGATGGGTTCTCCACCACTTCGCCGAATAAATTTGGTCGAAACCCTTGCACAAGAAAATGCGTTTCGTCGCTGAATACAACCTTCTTCCAATCTTGTGTAGTCCAGGATTGATGTTTTCTGGTCCAATCCAAACGCTTTTTCCTCATTGCAGGTATTAATAACTATTTTTCGATGGATTTTCTTGCAAATCTCCCAGTTTCAATAAGCCTTCTACGAACTGTCGATGAATTCACGCTCACACGAGTAGCTAATAATTCTCTCCAAAAATCTCTACTTGTTTTGTAAGGATGCATTGTACCATTTCATATAAGAAATTTGTCTGTTCGAGGTGTGGTCTTGCGCTTATGTCCACATTTACTCTTTCGTTTTGAAGACACTGTCCCAAAATTCTTTTTCTGATTAATAATCCTAGAAACATTGGATTTTCCAACTCCAACTGCTGCAGCAATATCTCTCACTATCATAGAAATATTCTAAAGAGGGGTAACAATTCTAATCCTTTTCCTGGAAGTAATATCCATTTTTTAAATACACGTCAGAAGGATACAATTCACACAAGCAACCACTTCTTACAGCAACTGAAGAGGAAAAGTTTCAACATGTCATTATCAGGTGGTCAAACCAGTTTAGACTAGTCAAGGACAATCGCGCGTTGTAAGAAAAAAATGCAGTTGAAACCGGTTGGAGGCATAAAATCCCCTGGAAAGGAACAATTTTCTTAAAAAATATGTTTGTCCCGATTAATTTATACAGTACTGTAGATGGTACACCACACACTGGTTGATCTACGCGCGAGAGTACCTCGATGAGCATCTCCCTCACCGGCGGATTGGATGAGCCGTGGTCTACAACATTCCATTCATCCAAAGGACACTCAAAAGTCCTGACTTAACACCTTGTGATTTCGTCCTGTGAGGGTACGTAAGGGACAAGTACTCGTCCCTCCCCTTCTGTTGATTTAGGGGAGCTGAAACAGCGAATCAAGCCACTATCAGTGGATTTGATTCAGATATCTTAACAGGTGATTTGGCAGAAATACGTGTCTCATGTGACTAAGGGTTCACACATAGAACATATGTGACTGTTTTAAACAAAACTTAAAATAGTCCCATACAATTCTGAACAAGGTAGTATATAATATCTTACATTGTTCTTGATTTATAGTGCACTGAAACTGTATACTTCTTTATGAATTCCCCCGTATTTACCATTTGTATTTTATGATTATTGCATCAGCCCCTCTTCACAAAGGGTTTTCAGTTAAACGAGGTCTCGACAATGACATTCACGAGTTCGTAACCATGATCCTTCGACTACCACGGCCATACAAAAAGGTGGGAGAATATAGTTTTAATATTTTTCTTTTCTTAAATAAAGTCTCTTAGTGATTAATTAATATTCTTTTAGCTAATTTAACTGAAGTTCTTGAAAACAGAATCATTTTATCTTGGAAGATTAATATGAAAATGAAATCTCCTAAATGAGATATTTTTAAAACAACATCTAGATCTTCAACAGCATAATGAAATGGCTACAAACTCATTCAATAATCATAATCTCTTGTTCCTTAAAATGAAAGTAAGGGAAGGACAAGTATCGTGTAAAAACGTTTACTCGAAAAAAATTTCTTGAACCTCACATAAACAACTGTTTAAACGAAGTTTTTAAACATCGAAAATTCATTTAAGTATTTTAAGGATGGCTTGAAAGACTCGAGAAAAGTAACAAAAATTGTACATTTTATTCTAATATTGAATCACTGAAGGACTGCGATGTAGAGAAGCTAATGCAAATTAAGTCTGCCAGGGCTCAAAATTCTTCTGCAGGAGGGGTAGGTAGCTCCTGTCTTGTCACTTGATCGTGATTTAAAATAGTGAAGTCCGTCAACAATAGCCCTCCTGTTGCTTCACAGAGCGACATAGATTAATCAATATATTCATTAATATAAATTGCTTTGCAAATATACAGGAGGGTTCTAAAATCATGGGACAATTTGGGGGGAAGGGGGTAAAGCTTACTAAAGCAAACAATTTTTGTACAGAAATATAACGGTGCCACGTTGAAGCACACAGAAGAAAATAACACAGTAATGAAAACATAAAATTAGCAGCATAATTAAAGAGTGATTCGATAGAAAAAATGTTTAGTCTGTTTTAGAAATTACATCCACCAACCGTCATGCGTGCTTGGCGACCTTTATGGAGTGATTGGTTGACAATATTGGTGATAGTTGTAGACAGAAAAACGGTGTACCAGTGATCTGCTGTACCACAAAAATCGACATTTCCGCTTGATATTTCATTCGTTATGAGTGATTTTACTAATAGCAAAAAGGCAGACATGCAACTAATGTACAGGCAGAACAGTACTACGGCTACATCAGGAATGTTTTCGAAGTAGACACATGCCGAACCACAAAATGTTTCAACGATTACATCGACAGCTGTGTGAAAATGGTTCATTTATCGCCATTACTCATAGAATGGGTAGATCTAGGACTGTACGACAAATATATCCGGAAGAAGTCATCTTGAACCATGTGGATGAAACAAGTGGCACTAATACAAGGGCTGTATCATGTCGTCTATATCTCAGTCAACCAACTGCTAGGAGAGTTTTACTGTTGGACTGTTGGTGAATGCAATTTCTAAAACTATTTTAACATTTTCTATACGAAATCATTCATTAAGTATGCTGCTAATGAACATTCTATACTTCCATTGATGTGTTATTTTTTTCTGTTTGTGCCCCAACGCGGCACTTTAACCCATATATTCCTATATAAAAGTTGTTCGTTTTAAGGAGCTCTACCTGCCCTCAAAGTTTATCCCATGAATTTAGAATCCTCCTGTATATTGTGGTCCTTAAAAAATTATGCTACCACAGCAAAGTGTGCGTGATATTTCAGATAAAATATTGAATTTTTTTGTTTATGCTTATTTTTATCATATTTAAAAAATGCATATGAAAGCCTTCCTCAAAAAATTTTAACTTAAATTTAGAACATGTCATCAACTCTAATCATGAGCACTTGAAACTTTCAAGATATCAAATTACTCGGAAGAGAGTCATGAACAATATCGATTGCCTAAAAAAGCAGACATTTTTTCAAATTTTATAAAAGTATTCCCATTTCAAATATAAATAAAACTACAGATTTTAAAACATTTCTTTCATCCAATTCTCATCAAAGCAAATAAAAAAGGTATTCATATGATTTAATATTAAAACATGGTAAATTAAAATTATCCAAGAAAGATGTGTGTGACATTTTGAATAATCATTACCACAAATGGGTGGAGCTCCAACTGCATCAAAGTTGAAACGTAATACTCTTATAGAAGCTTCAAAGATAAAAATTCATTCAGTTAGAGTGCTTTTTAAGAATATTATTCTTATGAATAGTGGTGGAGATTAATAATTTTTTAAAATTAACATATTAATATTCGATTTGTATCTTTCTTTTCCTTTATTTTCCAACCCATAATGCAACTTTCTTCGATATTCAGTAGAAATCAGAAGATAAATTTTTAGGAAAGGATTGGAATGATCTGGAAATTATAAATTTAGTTCCTGTTCAAATTAAATCAAGTCATTTTACAGATTGGAAAGATTAATAATTGTCGAGCATAAAATTGTCTATCGCGGAAAAGGCACGTAGTAAAATTCCATTAATCCTCCCCCTTCAGTTCCACTCACCAATAGACCAAACAAAAGTTCATTTCTGACTTTCCTTGAGCAAATATTAATTAAATATACTAATGCATCTCGAACTCTTGTACCCTTTGTCACGATTTAAGTCTAATATTTGTTCTGGTAACCTTTAATTAATTAATGTATGTGTCTAGGCGACAGTTTTTCTAAGCGATTGGGGGGATCCCAGGTTAAGAAATTTATCTTTAAATAAAGAAATCCTCCCTACCCCTTCCCCTCAAACAGTGATTTAATTGCGAATTAGGGTAAATGATAACTGCCCAACTGATTAATTAGTTCCTTCAATAAAATACTTTTAGTGAAACCCTGAAAGTGATTATTCTCAATTTGTATTAATTTGTTAATATTTGTTCAGTTGTGTTGCTGTTGTTACTAATGCCACCTGTCTGACGTTGTCAGATCGAGGCTTGTGAAATTCATCGCGGCACAGAGCTAGATGTATGCCTGTCGTTATCCTTAGCTTTGAGCACCATGCAGGTGACAGAACGATTGTGCTCTGTTCCACCCCAATTTTGAGGGAGAACTCCTTGGGAGTGATCCTTGGAGGGACTCCTTGGGAGGGACCCTAGTTCCATCCAGATTGATGCACTTTAGGAATCAGAGGTCCTTTCTCCCTGTTCCCCCAATGTCAATGCTTTCTGTACCATACTAGGTTCTTGTGTGTTTAGAAGCTAGGAGAAGACAAGCAGCACGTCTTTCAAATAGACCTATTGTCGGAGATTAGAATCTGCGACCTATGAGTTCGTAAGCATTTAACATACCACAGACAAAAGTGATCACTCCTGTCCGGAGGCTGTTACTGGCTTATTTTAGATACCACCACAGTACTCCCCCACCAGTGAGTCGGTGGATAGGCGAACGAAACGAGATATTTGTTGTTATGGCGAGCATGTGAGTTGTTACTGTTGCGTCAAGTGAGTCTGACGATTTTGCTACGTCAAGTGAGTCTGACGATTTTGCTGCGCCAAGTGGGTCTGACGACTTCTGATTGCTCTTTTGAAGGTAGCTTGCGCCACGACAGATCACACGGTTGCCTTTTACGTAATTCAGGCAGGGTCACCAACGTGGTGGCGCATTTCCGGAGGACAGAACCCGGGATTATGATACCGCCACACCTATCGTACAATCTTCTGGGAAAAGTAACTTTTTAAAATTGGCTTCCTGTGGCAGCATGACGCTCACGAGACAGCTACAAAGCTATTGTACTTTTGTTTTGTCCTCCCGACGATTCTTCATTTCATTTCCTATTACCCAAACGTTAATGATTACTTTGTTTCATTCAATCGTATTCTGTTTCACAAAAGTTGCCAAGTGCAGACGAATGAAGAGGGAAAATTGGCTCACGCATTTATTTTTCTCAGTTATATCCTTACATTGACTATCCTTACATTTACAGGATTGACACTAAATATTCTTTGTTTGGAAGTAATAGTTTTACTTTTTTATTGAATACTCACACTTATCGTTTAAATATCTAAATTCCCTAAATTTTGTACAATAATGTGTATATTATTAAATTTAGCTCTCCTGTTTGCTATTTGTTACCATTTTTAGTACAGAATATAAAAAAAAAAAATTAAGTATGTTCATTTCACATGATAAAAAGATATGAAGTTCTAACTCAAAAAATACGTTTGAGAAGAATTCTTAATTTGAACGAGAAAAGCTCTCTCTTTCTGTCTCTCTCTCTCTCTTGGAAATGTAAGTTTTTCTTTTACTTTTCTTTGGATAAAAAAGTGTCTCTCGAAAGTGTCTGTTTTCAGTAATAATAACCTATCTGCACTGTTCTGCATGAATTCCGATTTTTGAATATTCCGCGCATTTCAAAAAATGCCCTATGCTTTGAGAAATTAAGTTCGTGGCGCCATCTGTTGCAAAAAGCCTTATACAGTTTTGGCATTTAGACTGAAATTTCAGCATTTGATTTTATTACATTTTACGGAAATTTTCATTACAGAATAAAATCAATACGACAACCAACGTTCTTTTTTATTATTTGTTCGATATTTATCTATCATTTGCTTACTTTTTGCTATCTACTTGAGTATCAAAAATTTAGAAAAATTAAACCTATTTTATTTCTCAAATACAATTCGAAAAGATAAATTACACTTGATTTTAAAAACAAATCTCAATAAATTACTTCTTTTGTTCGTTGTAATACCCAGAAAATAATCACTAACAGCTTTTTAAAGTGATACGCAGGCCATCTAAAATGGAATTTGAATCAATGTTTGTAATGTGTAAGATTTTTTTATTTTTATTTTTACTAATATAAATAAAAAATTTCAGTTTTTTTTTTTTTTTAAATTTTTAGTTGCATTAACTGCAGACATACCCTGAAAATTAATGTATCAATTCAAAGAGTACTATGTATTAACTTTTTCAACAATGAATATATCAAGTATTTACTAACTACGGCAGTGATATTCAACCTGCGGCCCGCCGGCTTTTTTTCAGTGGCCCTGTCATCGCCCATTGCACTAAGAAATATAGTTATTGGAAAACAATGTATACAAAAAATTTAACAGGAAATTCTGTCAATAAAGCAATCAAATGTATCAATTTCGCTATCAATTTGTTTTTGTTTTTTTGATAATAAAATATAAGCAAGAGGCTTGGTCATGGATGAAAGAAAATAGAAATTATCCCACAACACATAAAAATGAATATTTTTTGTTTGTGTTTGATAGAAAAGTTTAAAAAAAATAAAAGCCAAAAATTAGTTTTAATATTTTGATCAATTTTGTTTGTCAATATTGCTTTGGTCTTATAGTGTACTTTTTCCATTAACCTCACATTGCGTCCCGCGTGAAATACCTGTCACGTGTATGCGGCCCCGGCGGGATCAAAGGTTGAGTACCCCTGAACTACGGTATATCAGCTTTAATCATTTGAAGACTCAGAAGACGTCCTCTGTGTATATATTCTTCAAAATATATTGGTAAGTAAAAGTCTAGTAAAAGTCCAATCTTCTAGTATTAAATGTGATGGATGAAAATATTCTTTGATGGAAAAATTTCTCATATAAAAAAGGATTTGGAACTCTTAGTTCTTTAAGGTCTACTGCATTAATCATTAAAATATTTAATGCCAAATTATATACGTCATGATAAAGAAATACAAAGAGATATGATTGATATCAAGTAGATAATCTATAATGAAATACAGTAAAAAAATTATTTTATTAATCGGAAACTCGTCTTTAGTGAAAATGGTGTTTTGTAATAATTATTTAAAAAGGAATATTTTCGAAACATACATTTTATACTTATTTTTTTAAAAGAAAGTATTAACATAGACTTTGCTTTGAAAGCTGCAAACATCGTTTTGTTGTCTTGGGGAAGGAGAATCGATATTTGAAGAGTTTTACTTAGTAAAGGAAGTGAAATATGACTATAACAATCGCTTGTGGAAAAATTCCGTCAAAAAAGTTAGTTTTTCATGCTCTAAATACCATGTTGATGCTCTAACTTATTGTTAAGTTGGTAAAAACCGCATTACAAGCTAAAAAATATCGGAAAATAATTAATAATTGTGAAGAAAAAATTGGAAACCAAAGGATATACGAATGCACTCCATAACATTAAAAGCGACCCGCTAAAGAGATATCAAATTTGGACGAAAATTAGTAAATGTGATGGAACACTAACAAAATCATATGAACCGAATTTTTTTTTTTTTTTTTTTTAGTGTTGCATCTTGGAAGGGAAAAAAAGAAAATAAATTATAAATGCATTGGACCTCCTCTGATTTTGATACGAGCTGCTCTACTAGGCCTTGATTATTAGTCAACAGATGTCCTTCTACAGGATTTCGAGCCAAACACATTTCCAATTGGCCTTTTAGAGCGCGATAAAGGGGATGATTGAAAACGCCTTATTATCAGAGCATAACCGTACTTTTTTGAAGGAAGATCAGGTCATCAGGGAGTCTTAAGACTCTGAAGTTCTGGGCTCAGAGAAATCTCAAGATTTTTTTTGAGGCCCTGGGCTCCATGCAAAAGTCCTTAGATCTTTAAAAGTAGACAGAAAAAGTATGCATTGTCAAATAATCGTTCAAACGATCATTTGAAACAAATAAATGTGTACGACTCACAATCTCAAAAATCTAGGCACAAACCAGCTCAACCGATGGCCGCATTTCAACTAAATGATTTAAACGATTGTTTATAGTACTAGGCCTAAGCCTAGATAGGATTACCGGTCATCACATAATAATACAGTCTTACGACTTCTGTCAGCTGACATGCAGTTTGAAATTCTCTGTTTTTCGGAGAATATGTATGGGAATAGTATTTGACCATTAAAATTATCCGAATCATGATCTTATTAAGAGAAAGCTGAAAACGAAACAAGGCCCCTACCAAGGGTGAGGTCCTGGGCCCAGTTGGCCCTTGCCTTAAGTCGTCCCTGCTGGTGATCACACTGGTCAGGGAAGTATTGGAGAAGCATGAGAATGAGCAGTAAAAAGGCGTTTTGTATGCTGTCGTTCAACGTCCTTTTGAAATGTAAGCTGAGAGATCACAAAACGAAGAGCATCACTATAAGGCACCCACTCTTACGCCGATGTACATCCATACTACAAGGATGTCAAGGATGACAACCAAAGAAGTTGGGCTATCAAATTAAAGGGCACTCTATACTATATATCTTAGTCATTGGGCTGTGTTGCGGATAATAATAAGGCGAGTAACACACGGCTGTCCTAGAGTTTTCCAGACACGTCTTCCCTGGTCATTGAGACTCAGTTCGAAATTCTTGCTGAAAACAATTCTACTCTTATCCGTAAAATTGTAAGTCAAATGTATCCGGCATCACTGTAAGTGAGCTTGGAGATGTGTGATGATAAAAGACACTCGATGCAATGGCCTCTGTCACCTCAGCTCTTGAGTCCCTTATCAATAATTACTGTGGACAATATTTATCCCGTTTATTCGTTGCAACGTTGATAATGGGCGTTTCGGGGATGTAAGCTCAGATTAGGTGATCTCTCTATTCTCGCTTTCTGTCATCACTCTCGGTCGTCCTCTACTTTTTGAAGCTCTATATAACCATATAGTTCACCCATTTCTATGAACATCGTCGAGTGATAGCGTCATTTCGATCGAAATATCAAACAATCCTGCGACTTGACCACTTTGCTTCCTTTAGTCCAACTGCATCTCCTCTTTCAAATTATAATATCTGCCAATAATGCTCGCAAATTCATCCGCAAGACATTAGTACAGTCCAGGTTGGTCGACAGAATCTAATTCGTATGGATGTTATTCTTTAGCATTGGAATGTCCTCTATTTTATCCTCCCAAATGCTCCATTGCAATGTGCTGCATCTAATCACTCACTGGTAGCCAAAAGTTAAGCCAAAATCTAATAAGTCATTTGCATATTTGATCGTAAGGTACACACACGCGCAGTTTCATTTCATTCAGACAATTCTTGATGCGTGGTCCTTTATATTATGCAATATAAGAGAGGAAAGAATCTAGTTTTATAAAAGGTACGAAAATAGGATTATCCTTAAATCATTTAAGAATTAAATCTCATTTTCACTCTACCGATTGTTCAAAACATTAAGATGGAGGTTAACATGGATTATTAATTCAACAAAATGTCAAGAGTTGGAATAAAAAATATTTATCCGTCATCATATACAGCCGTATACTCTTTTATATTGAAAATATTAACAATTGTTTCTATTCGAGCTTTTCTTTTTCGAATAATGAGGCATACAGTTAGACAATACGAATTTTATTAGCTGTAATTATATAATGTGAAGGGATTCTTCGCAAGTAGAATTTAAGGGACCTTTATATATATTAAAAGTATTTTTTCGAAATTTAGCTGTAATTATAGAAAAAATTCCGGGGGGAAATGTATTTCATTTTCTAACGAATACTCGAAAGATTGACCATTCGCAATATCGCACAAGCTCTTCATAACGCTGGTACTATATTAAATATAAATTCATAATATTATACCTATTTCGACCATGTTTTATTTCAACAAAAAGTCAATAATCAGTTGAATCAATGGAAATCCCATACCAGAAGCCATATTGATTACACGAAATAATGAATTGATAAATGATGGTATTGTAAATATAAATCATTAATTCTTTCCCGATATTTGAAATCCACATTATCCATTACAACGTTTTGGAAAAGTATAAATTATTAAGCTTTTCAACGAGTGTTTTCTTCCAAGGAGTTTTGGATATGAATATGTATTCGAAGAATACTCACGAGTAAGTGATCATGGAAAATATTAAGCCTTGTGAATTTTTTTCTCATAAGTATTCAAGTTTTTTATTAACTGTTAAATCAAAATATGCTTATTTCTTCATCCTCTACTTATTTCAGAATTTGGTTATAAACATATAATGTGTGACTCCTATAAACACGAAAAAGATATTTTCTAAACTCGTGCATCGTTTTTTCAAATTATGATATGTAAAAAGGATTTTGATATTTAATGTTTTTAGGAGATGTAATGGAAAGTTGTTAACACTTTTATTTTTTTTTCGTTTATTTACTTATTTTGTGGTAGTGTTTTTGAAATAATTTGGGTCAGAAATTTAAATAACAGGAGAAAAACTAACTACTTTTTAGAGAAAGACTACAACGATGCTTCATATAACGAGTAATAAAAAATTGCTCAGAGTGATGTAATTTTTTTAATATTTTTCAGCTTTTATTGATTTTTGTTTCCTTGACTTGTATTGGTTTTTGTCTGGTGCTAAGACACTAAGCTAAAAACCGCCCAATAATATAAAAACTTAACAATCTCAAACGAATGAAGAATTTAATGGCTATTTATATCTTCTGCCACATTACCTGATAAATTATAACATTTCTGAATACTTACTAGAATGTTATAGTTAATAACTAAAAATATGAAAAAATAGGTTTTTCATATAAATTTTCCCTGCATTTTCTTTTCCGTAATTGAATTAATAAAAATTGTACTCTAAAAATTATACTGTTTTATTTGATTACAAAATTGTTTAAAGCTTTATTTCCTATGTATTTTCCCTAAAAAGAATCCATATATGCCAAATTATACAAAATAATTTATTTTTTTAAAAAACATTATGCATTTCAAGAAATAAAACTACCTTGTGGATGATTTCTTTGTTAAAATTGGTTTCTTCTTTCCGATATCATGCTTATAATATTTCAATGCTGTTCATATTTAACTATTTTCTGTGGTATCATTCAATTTTCCATGAATTTACTTCTCAAAATATTCATAAAATTCTATATAATTTATACAAGATTATCTGTAATCAGAACTAGAAGGAAAAGAAATTCAATTGCCTTATTTTAAACAAATCTTCGAATTAATTTTCCCTTTTTAAAGACAAGCATATGAATATAAATACTACGTGCTATAATTTTATTTCATCACAACAAATCATTACGAAAATACCGACTTTTATTTTCAATAAATTGAAATCATCAAAAAAAATGAATGAATACATAAAAACTACGCGAAATTGTTCTCTAAAGACTAAAATAATGATATTGTGCAGAGAGGTTTCAAAACTATAAATTTGCCTCCGATCTGTGTAGTCGAGATGTACTTGTAAAATAGATTCTAGTTACAGAATAATATACATTAAAATACGTTCAATGCGAAAGCGCTTATTGGCTAACACGAAATAATACAACGGTCCCAACTATGCTTTTACATGCATTTTTTCTCTTAACGCAAAACGAGAATCGCTTAACACGAAAAAAAATTTGGGGGGTATGAACAAAATACGGAAAACACCAGCCGTGCAGGTGAGATTTGAGAGGGATGTGAAATGAAAGAGAATGAGTTTCACATACTTTGTAGAAAGGAAATTAACTTTGCTTTGAAATACCCTCGCACTAGCCTGCGACACGAGCCAATTTTGTTTATCTAAGCTGCTTTCGCCCTCCACTCCTACAAACGCCACTCAAAAACATCCCATTTCTCGTCAGTTGGCTTTGGAATTCAATGACGAGTACATCGCAATGCGTGTAAAAATCAAATAATTTAGTTTGCGGGGATTTCCCTTCCCCCTATTTTATTAGAATTTTTTTACAAGTATGATGACAAAGAGCACAAGAGGAATTCCAACTGCTATTTCGCTTTGAATGAAGATGGAGTTTCCTAAGGCTGTTGATCAAAAACGGGAAAACTTTCAAAAAATTTTGGAATTGATGACTCCACATTATCAACAATAATGAAAAAGAGAGCAAGTTTTTGTTTCATTTATTTTTATTAAGTGCACATGCATATATACATATCTATGTATGTAAAATGTATTCTTACAGACTTAATATTGTATAATACATGTGTTGTGAATTAGGTTGCGTATTCAGGTTTTCAATTATCAGTCCTTACTTTTTGTTTTAAATATTTATTATGACGACACACACAACACTTAAATATAAATGAAAAACTTCTTTTTTGTGGGTAGGTACACCCACCGATTTCGGGGGTCCGTTATCGGCCAAAGTTGGTTTACAGACTGCATCCCCCACCGGTTAGGGAAGGTTCACACATATTTCCCTTTAGGGATTACTGAGAAGCAATCCGCGACAACATGGTTTTATTTTTGCAATATCCCTTACCACAAGATTCTTTTAACACAAAAAAAAAATATTTCAGTTTTTCAGTTTCGCGTTAAACGATTTACCGCTGCGTATATAAGTTCAATAAAGCACATTAAAAACGTGATAGGGAAACTATGCCTAAATAGTTTATCATTTCCATTTCAAACAACCTTGAATGCAACTATTTTTACCATTTTACGTTTTTATGATCTTTAACCAATGCGCATCGTTCTTCAAGGTTGGCGCTACAACGAAGAAAATCCTGCGTTCGTTTACATTTATTTACTCTTAGTGGATTTATTTTACATATCTCATATATTCTTTCTTTGAAGTGGAACACACTATTTCCGGAAATAAAGTTATATGTCAAATTCGATAAAATCTTTAAAATTTATTTTATTTCACGACTCCTCATCACGTAACCACCCACATAAAAAAGTTCTCATATAAAGAAGTTAAGTTCCTCGTAAAATTAATTTCGAGAGAAAAAATTATTTTAAAAAAAAATTGGCAGTTATAAAGACTGCCGATAGAAGTGAAAACTTAGAACTTTTAGTATTAAAATTTGAAATTTCATAATGTTTGAATTAAAAGTATCAAAAATCTGGTTTTCACATCTATTGACACTCCGAGAAACAATTACATGTATATTTATTTATATATGTTTTTTTATTATTCAGATATATTATGGGTTGTACAAGATCCTGACAAAATATAAATACACTTCAATTGAAATAACAATTAATATACAATCCTATTATTTATGGATAGTCTTTGTATTTACTTAAATTTCAATGTACTTGATTGTTAACATTATTTTAATTGTTTGCATCATTGTCATCATTAATTTCAACAATACTTAGACTTTTTGTACTTTCAATTATTGCATTTTGTTCTAAAAAAAGATACAATAGGCTTATGGTAACTAAAGTAAGAAAGGAAATGTTTGATTCAAATTTATCTATATAAGTATCGCGTAGAAACCACATCGAATGTCGTTTTATATTTTGTAGTACTGAGTTTTCGATCATTGGACATATTTAAATTAAGTGTTTCACTTAGAAATTCAATTAGTTGTAGATTTTTATCATCTGCAAAGTTAATATTGAAGTCTGCACTTAAAATCATCGGTACATTATCATATTTTTCGCCGAATCTTTTATCGGGTATTTTAGAACCTTCTTTTGTATAAATCATCAAATTTTCGGAAAAAAATTGTTGTACCTGCCTCACAGATTCTCCAGGCGAAATATAAACGGCAACCATATTAATATTTATTGCCCATTCTCGGAATCGCAACGAGCAATGCACAGTATATACACATTGAACTTTTCACTAAATCCATTCAATTTCACTTATAAGATATACTCAGTAATATACGTCAGCTGTATAGCTACAGATATACTGCTATAAGCATGTCGGTGACGCGAACGCACGTGATTTCACCCATCCAAAAAGTGTCCAAGGCGAACAGCACACTGCGCGTGCGCCAGTCAGAGCATGTCAGTGACGCCAACCCATTAGATTTTCCCCTACCGAAAAGTGCCCAACGCCGCTAAAGAAGTTTTCACTTCAAAAATTAAATGCTAAGAAAAAAGGCTCTTAATTACTGTATTGGTCACCATTTCTAAAAATTCTGCAAACGATTGTAGTATTACATACACGTCTAAAGGAGAACTTGGGCTCATGTTTGTGTGCGCATAGTTCATATTTCATTCTTTGTTGTTTAGTATAACCTTATTTTCACATTTTTCTTATCTTTTTTTTTTACTGTTGTATGGAGCATTCTCCAATTCTCAAATCGTGTTAAAGTTACTTGACTTTTAGTTACTTGACTTAAAGTTACTTGACTTAAGTTACTTGTACTGTGAAGCAAGACGATGTGTGTTGGCGACGACCTCATAATTTTGAATCACGGTCAAGTGACGAGACGGAACCTGATCTGGCACCACCTCTCCTAGTTTCAACACCATACCAGCAGGATGATTTTGAGTCACGATAGATTTAACGTTCATCATCTCCTCTACAAGGCGATTCTTCAGTGGCGCTAGGTTTCGAACCCGAGAACGAGCTCGTGACCGTGACGGCTACCCGGTGTTTAAGTGAAACCATGTTTGGTTTTCTTCAATTTCTGAATTAGTTCAATACATCTCTTGGACCAATCCTGCTATAGAAACACTGTGTTATATGAAAATTACATATATCGCTTCTAGGATTGCAATATCGGATTAAAAGTTCAATACCGGGATACTGGTAAGAAAGAAAATATATGTGCATCTTTGTTTTATCTGTCAGTTTTATTAGAGAATGAAGTATCACAAAAAATTAATTTGTAATTTTTAAATTATAACAGCATATAAAGAATCACAAAAAAGTAAAGAAACATTTATTTAAATCAAAAAAAAAATCTAAATATCACTATTCAGTCTGTGGTCCTATTACAAATTTTTGAAATGTAATCTTAAAAAACATAATGCATTAATTGTACTGTCATTAAGCCTGGAACGTAATTGTGTGCACAAATTACCAGCTGTCGAAAACACTCTTTTGGCATCTACGGTGAGTGAGTGAATATTAACGTCGCACTGATTAGCAACACGTGGCTTTTGGCAACGGTCCGCGTAATTTTGAACCATGGTCAAGAGACGCGGACGACACTGAGCTGGCACCCCCTCTCCTAACTGCCACACCACACCAATGGGAGGACGTTTGAGCTCTCGACAGATTTAACGTGCATCGCTCCCCTACACGGGGATCTTTAGTGGTACTGGGATCGAACTCATGACACGCTAGCCATGATCCGATGCCTAGACCACTTGGCCACCGCGGCCTGGCATCTAAGGTAGTTTGTTGTATTGTTAACAACACTCAATATACTTTTTTCCAAGTATTTACCTCTAAATCGCTCATCTTCAAATAGATAAATTTCTCGTCAGATAGTTTTGGATATAACTGATTTCTGTATTGTATTTTGGTTTGTTGAATTTTTTTTTACCTATCGCTAATTCTATTTTTTGTTCGAGACAATTTTTCCCTATCGACATTAGTGTCATAATCATTTTCGATAACTGTACCGAACCTTTCTGAGTGTGGGTAATATTTGAGGGTAAAACATTCTAAGAAAATTTACTATAAACTTGATCAAATTTGAATTGGTTAGTCTCTATTCTTCTTTTTCATATTTTTTTTTAAATCATGATCATATGTAAATAAAAGTATGATATGCAAATACCACAATGTGAATAACAAACTCCCCAATTTAAAAAATATTGAAATATTACGCACTTTCTTCACAACTGTAATCTTGTTTTCACAGATACGAATATCAGACCACGAATCCTGCACGTGTGCATTATTGCTCTAAGCTGTAATAGGACAGTTTTGGCTCGCCTTCTTGGATGATTCACATATTTTATCACTTCTCCTGATTCCACGATGCAACTTTGTAATCACAGTGTAATTAATTTTGCCCTTTAGAGAGACATAAAGACAAAAACGTATACTATTTTGCTATGTTGGCGATCCCTGAACAATAGAGGAGACAATTTAAAAAATTTCTAGTATATACCGAAAAACTGGTATTTTAACTTGTGAATACCGGTATTACAAAATTGTAGAATTGGCTTAAAATGCCGGTATTCTGTATCCCAGTATTGCAATCCTTAATCGCTTCTGTTTAGTATTAATGTTTTTATGTGTATAAATATATAGAACCTCTGACAATAAAGTTCGATGAATGAAGTCAGAACTGCCGATCTGGCAACACTGGGGAAGTTGTTATCTGGCACGTTGTACGTGCGTAGCGGCAGGTGTTGACCATCTGTTTCCACCGTTGTTCAGTTGAGCTTCGTTTGTGTCTGTTCGACTTGTTTTTACAAAGTGCTTGTTTAGTGCGTTGGTTCTTAACTGAGAACAGGAAAATGAACGAACAAAAGATCAATTTAAAGTTTTGTTTTAAGCTTGGCAAGACACCGACAGAAACTTATTCGATGCTGGTACGTGTTTATGAAGATCAATCCCTAACCTTGAAGATGAGGTGTACGAGGTGAGAGATGTGTATATGAGAGGTTCGCCCGTTTTCGAGAACGCCGGGAAAGTGTTTCTGACAACCCCCGTAGCGAAAGACCGGCGACCTCCGTCAGTGACGAAAACATTGAGAAAGTGAGTAAATTAATCACGAAAGATCGTCGATTAACTGTGCGCATGATAGCTGGACGATGAATGCTGCAAAGTACATTGAAATTTTGACCCGTTTCATGAAACGTCTATGCAGGGTACGACCCCAGTACGCACAAGGTTCATGTTTTTTTGTTCACGACAATGCTCGCCCTCACACAGCCAATATCGTCAAACAGTTCCTGGCAAAAAAGGGGGTGGTGCAAATTGAACATCCACCATTCTCACCAGATCTCAATCCTCCAGACTTCTTCCTATTCCCACGACTCAAACTCGCTTTGAAAGGAAAGAGATTTGACGATATTTCTGACATCCAACGAAACGTGAAGAGGCTTTTGAATTCCATCCCAAAAGAAGACTTCTTGCAAAGTTTCCAGAACATGTATAGCAGATCTCAGCGGTGCATAGTTATGGGAGGTGGCTATTTCGAAGGACAGTAAGGTAACTTTCGTTAATATTTCATCTACGTTAATGTTACAGGACTATTCACCGAACTTTATTGTCAGAGGTTGAATATATATCAAACTATCTTTATAACATAAATTATAAAAAAAAATAAATGTTGTTATTTTTAATAGCTATATTTTCAATAACTATGCAAGAAAGTAACGCGCGTAAAGTTTTAATAATTACTTAAAATAATCGAGATTGAAACTTATATTTTATTTATTATTTTCAAGACTTCTCTACATACTCGCCATCCACAGAGTCATATATTTCTTCCAATTTCTTGAATTTTCGAAGATCGTGTCATAAGATAGAAGAATGATGGTTTTCGTCGCAAATTGCGATGAAAACTATCATTCCAGATCTTGAATAGAGTCATTTGGGTTGTCAAATCTCCTATTCCGTAAAGAGTTTTTGATTTTTGGAATTACAAAAAAATCGCTTGAGGCGAGATAGGAAAAATAAGGCAAATATGTCAAAATTTAGAAGTCACGTCGCTTACTTAATGTTGAGGCTACAAACTCATCTACCTGTACATTAATAATACTATGTGAATATCGAAAAGATTTTTAAACAGGCTTTGTAATGAAAATCATTTAATCAAAAGAAGGACAAGATTTTTTCTCAATTAGTTCGATATCAAATAAAACACAAGAAACTACGTTTATTAAAAGTATAACAGTTAAAAGCTAACACTGACAAGAAAACGGACATTGTTTATAAATGTTGTAAGACCGTACACAAAAAAAAATCACTTCTTTCTTTTATTTATTTTTCTAAATTGTATAAGGCTATTATTAAATTGAAAACTTTTAGTTTGTCTAAATGCATATTGAATTTAAACACACTTATGTCTTAGCTAATATTAACCATATTAGATATTTTCGTAAAGCAGCTTTCGCAAAAATCATATTGAGACGCTTTTCTTAAGCTTCCATCCGCTGTCAGCCGCAGGAGTGCTGCTGATAAGCAAAAAAACCCTTTTCTATTGCGGTATTGCCGGCTCTTCCACGAATTTTGCTATCAAATGAAGGATGTGTGGAAAGAGTAGACATTAACAGACAATGGACCAACACACTGTGCACTAACAATACATTTTTCTTAACCTATGGTATGCTATCGGAAAATCGGGACTTATTTTGATTTTTCAATAACTATTGAAAATTCAGCATATTTATTCGACTTATTATGTTTTATTTTGAGAAACTCGTGAAACATTTTGCTTGATTGATAGAAATATATGTGGCCTGCGGTTGCCCCTTGCTTCGGCCGTCCGCGTACATTGCACACCTGCTAGGATTGGCCCTGTGTCCAAGATTCATCCATAATTACCAAAACACCATATTCATCTTGCTCCAAAAGATTCATTATCTCCCTTGACAGCTCGTGCCGTGACTGCTGACGATGAAAAAGTCAATAGTGGTGGAACCTAGAGTACTGATACCTTTGGCATGTGCAGATCCTGCGAATTATTTTCAGCAATGCCATAACTAAGACCAATCTCTTTGTAATGCTTGTTGGTTCCTGCTTCCCTCTGATCCCACTTGTCTACCCTCGAACCCGACTAGAGGTGTGGGAAGAACTGAATAATCAGTCGATATGATTCACTCACTTATTGACACAAAATATCAAACAAGCACAATAATAGTAATCCAATTAAGAAATTTGATCAGTATGTAGAGCATGAAGGTGAGACCCGTTAACCTTTGGGTTAATATTACGGACCCGCAACTGATTCCACGATAACTTATACAAGCTCAATATCAACTACGCCGCGCACTAATAAGGTAAACTTCTGTTTAAATAAAGATCACGATACCTGTACTCTTGTAAAGTTCTACTGTTGAGGCCTTGAACAGAAAACTTTAAATCGATTCGATCACCTCCGAGTGATCCTTTCTTGGAATTCTTCAATTGATAAACTCAGATTTGTACTTAATAAATTTACGATCCTCCACTCACCAACTAACTCTCAAAACTGAATACAGAATTTATATAATATACTTAATTTGCATAATCACGTTTCCTTCCTTCGGCGAAAGCTGGTTGGGAAAACTATTTTCCCAGAAGAGTCCTCAAGGGGTTAGTCATAGATGCGTATAGATCCGTCACATCTTTCATGGTCGTTGAATATTGTTCTCCAGTCTAATACGATAAAGTCCTCAACTTTTTCACTGTGGAAAGATTATTCGTGATATTGCTGGCCTTCCACTTCTTGGGTATTCGAGTTGTCCTGATTGTAAACTCGTAGCCAGCGTTATTTAGTTGAGTCGTTGATCGGGTTCTGGTACCACACTAAAAACCCACCTTACACAGAAGCTGAGGCACATTAAATCTGTTGAGGTTCTAAGTCCTTCCGTTGGTGAGATGTGGAAGATTGGAGAGTGAGATACCAGTTCAGTTTCCTCGTTCTTTCATTTGATAATTAATGAAATGTTATTCAAATTATGAATTCCAGAATAGTAAGAAGAGGTCTGTATCATTAATATTCTCTGAAGTGACGAAATTTCAGCAATAAATCTCTACAAACAAAAATGGTGTGTGGAATGCCACGCGATAGAAGTGAAACTTCTTTGGCGACGTTGGTCGTAAGTGCAGAAATACATCTAAATATATTAAACTACTGGAGGAACTTATTAGATTCAAATAAAATTCAAAATTCATTTATTGTATGAAAATAATATTTTTATTCAATTTTCTACATCATCATTTTCCAAAAAAGGAACAATAAGTTTGTGGTAACTGAAGTAAGATATGAAAATCCTCGATTGTAGTCGATCAAGAAAACGTGAGAAAATTGCATCAATCGTGGTTCCGTGTCTTGTTGTTCCTTCTCTAGCATCAGTGTTCATTGTCAAAAATTCAGTGAGTGGTGTGGCTTCTTCTGAAACAAAATTAGCATTAAAGTCTCCAGTTAAGAAATTTGGCTTTTTATCATCATCGGATCCAATGATTGCAGAAACCTCTGGTGTGTACAGCACTATATATATAAAACTTTATGGATGAAGGTGATAACAGCTGCGACAGAACTACCCGGTGATATATAGATACATGCCAAGAGGACTGTTTGTATTCGTGGAGAAATGAATCTTTCTGATACCATATCCAAAGTAGGAAGATGTGCTGGAATTTCTGGGTATACAAAACCATTATATTTTGATAAATTTGGTATACTTTTCCTATTTAAACTTTGTCAACAATTGTAGCACGCTTTAACGTCTTCTAAATTAATTGCCCGGTAAAATATTTTGTAAAATATTTTTATGCTCAGCAACATGCCCGTTCTCAAATCATCTCTAAACCATAATCTATCACAATTCGAACACCCGTGACCGAAAGGATTATCAACGAATCGCTTTTGGAAATCTTTGTGAGCATTTTTATGGGAATCATAGTCTTTGTAACGTAAGATAGAATTTATTATCGATTCACATGCATCAGTTCCAACACGCACTAGATTTGTTGAGGGCTCTGTACTTGTTGACTGCACAGGGTGGTTCACAAAGTCTGTATTAATCTGTGCTGGCATTAGATCAGTCTCAATAGCATTCCCATCATCAGTCATTAAACTCGGGATTAATTAATATTTTGCAATGTTTTTTTCCGTGCTCGATATTCTCTCATGTACTCTGATCGAGATTTGTCAGTAGCGCTTGATGAATTTGCACTATTTTTCTGGGTTTTTTTTTATCACTTTTTCGACTGAACTTTCTGCTAGTTTTACTTTTTTTTTTTTCTTTCACGAAACTCTTTTCCTCTTTGTGCATTTGATTTAGACATTCTGATTAGAATCAATAATAATTCAACGCAAATGAAAATTAAAAAAAAAAATTAGTTGCCGAAAACATCACCATGTGGCCAACAATCTAAGGAAATATTTTTAAAAGGGACGCTTTTGCTGCAAGAGCTATTTTGTCTACACCGTAACGCAAACATTGCAACACATAACCGTTGACAGATGTTCCCTGGTCTGGTGAGAAAGGGGAAGGGAGTCGACCAATTGGAAAGGCGGGCAATCATCCAACTTTTTCACGGATATGACGCAAGTCACAGGGTATCCCACGCTCTCTTTTCTCCCGCTCGCTATCTCCTACCATTGCAACGATTTGGGGGTGGGATGGCCGGGGAAATCACAACTTCCGTTCTCTTTCTCCCTGTTACGCAAAACTGGGCAAATTTTCCATTCACTCCGTGAGCAAAGAAGTTTCACTTCAAAAAAATAACACTTATCACAAAAAAAATTATATATACTTCTTATATTTCTTTCCCAATATGTATGCACCCTTTTTCTTACAGGCATCAAGATTTTTTACAAAAATGAGTTAAAAATTGAACTAAATAATTTGGGGGAAACTATTCAATCTTTAAAATGAATTTTTATTCTGCAAGCTTAAAAAAAACATTTATGAAAAGAAGGGTAAAAAAAGCATTTCCCCCACCATTTTTTTCTCTCGATTTCAACTTTCATTTAAATTTCTATTGAAAAAGAAGGAAAAACAATCACAGGAACCATTTCTCAATTGTAAAATGAATTTTTAAAATTTTTTTTCAAATCTGTCTAGATAAAAAAAAAATTTATTATCTCAATCTACGCATTATTTGGTGAATGAAACTGTTTTAAATGTTTAAAAATAACGAATGCCATTATCATATCCTTTTTGCTATAGATTCATAATTTGCTTTTCTAAATTAATCAAGACCTTGCATTAATCCCTGAAATAACACAGTTGACATATCATGGTCATTTTTCCAAGAATTGATTATCCAGTTTTATTAATATAACCGAACACCTAACAGACAGACAATAAATCAGATAATTTACTTAAAACATTTGAATTTCTAAAATTTAGTAAATATTTTCTGGCAACAATTTGAGAAACGATATAAAAATATTCTGCAAAAACAAAATCATTTCTTAAAAAAAAAAAGATATTTTATTTTAATGTGTAAATCTCAACCTTATTAACCTCATAGTAGATCGGTAATTTTACATAAAGGCTATCTGTACTGACGACGGTCTACTAACTACAATTAACTACTCCTAATAACAAATAACTTTATTTACAGCTTCTAACTACTCACACCTTATTCATTACTAACTATATCTCACACCTTATTCATTACTAAGCTCTCATAACACCTCAGAAATACTCTACTCAAACTCTTTTTAACGCTCCTCTCCTCGTCTCGTCTTACACGCAACTCTCTACAACCGGAGATACACAACGCAGCTTTTGAAGCAGCGTCATCTATAACCTTAACACTATCGTATGTCACAAGCTATTATTTTGCAGTAGAATGAGGGGAAAACTACCTAAATAATAAACTTTACACATAATAAAAAAAATTAGATGAGAGAAACTGAATATATATTTCACATAACATTTAATTATAAACTGTATAGCAGTTACCTACATATAGTATGGTACACAACAAGTTTTAAAAGTATATTTCAGGCCCTGTGTTTCATAAATGAAAATTAAAGATGCAAGTGTAAACTCGAATTATTTCGTGATAGGTTTGAGCATGAAAACAAGAATTAACTCGTGACCGGTCGACAATGTGTTAATAAATATTTTTTTTAATTTCTAATGGGCTGCGGATTGGTGTTGCCATCGCAGACCAGTACATTCCCCGGAAGTTGGTATCTCTTTTTAGTGCGACACTATATAGGCGGTTACCAATCGCCACAGGTAATTTTGACGCCCAGAGGGAGGCATTGGAGCCCTGACGATGCGAACCTGTACTAGGATTTAATTTTGACGAGAGCACCAAGCAGAACAGACACTAGGATCTTTTACATGCTGTATAATCATACGACATGGCCACTGTCGATTTTCTGCATCATGAAAATCCACCGATTTGGGTCGGGGTCGAACCCGCAACCTTAGGCACAAAAGGCCAGCGACAAACCAACCACGCCACCTAGCCTGCTGGTTAATAAATATTTCATTCTTCAATAGTGACTTTGTTGAAATTCATATCTCACACGAATATAAAAACGAGAGCGAGTGAGTGTTTATTAACGGCTCACTCTATAAAGAAACGCAAGGGCTATTGGCGACGAACTGCGAAATTTTGAACCTCAGTCAAGTGAGGAAGATGATATTTGAGCTAGCACACCACTCTCCAAACTTCTACACCAGGTCAACTTGGGTTCTACGACCCGCGACAAATTTCACATGCATCGAGTCCTATCGTAATATGAAGAGTATAACGAAGGGTGAATGAGTGAATATTAACGTCGCACTCTTTTGGTAACACGAGGGCTTTTGGCGACAGACTGCGCAATTTTGAACCACAGTCAAGTGACGTGGATGACACCTGAGCTAGCGCCCTCCTCTCCTAACTACCACACCACAACAACGGGAGGACGTTTGAGCTCTTGACAGATTTAACGTGCATCGCTCCACTACGCAGTGGGTCTTCAATGGTACAGGCTCGAACTCATGAAACGCTAGCCATGATCCGATACCTTGGCCACTTGGCTACCGCACCCTATTATAACGTAGGACTCGAACGCGAAATTTGGTACTGTCGGCCATGAACTCGTGACACCAGCCACGACCCCTAAAGCTTCCGCAGCTTTATAACCGTTATGAGTGATTTACATAACAATTATAAATAAAAGCTTATGAAAAAAGCATACGAGTTCCTTTTCCTTGAATTAATTTTTTTTTTTTACTCATTCTGATATTTTAAGTTGTTGAAACTTTAATTTGATTTATTAGAGCTTTAATTACCTGTAATTCACTTAGTTATACAGTGGGTAAAAAAGTATATATATATATATATATTTGCACACCTACATTTTTGTTTGCAATTCATAAAAAGAAGCATTAAGAAATAAAAAAATTGGTATTGCCAAATCAGAATAAGTTTAATCATCCAAAACAAACAGAAAAATTACAATAATATAAATAACGATGCTTTTTTGTAACAAAATTAAAATATGTCGTGTCAAAAAAGTATTTGCACACCTGCATGAATACAAAAGAAATAAAATATTTAAGCAAATTTCAAATAACTAATATTTAGTATGCATTCCTTTAGCATCTATTACTGCTTGTAATCTTGCTAGCATTGATTTAATTAAATTTTCTGTAACAATAGGGTCAGTATTCGACCACTCTTCAATAAGGGATTGTTTAAGGGCAGATTTGCTTGAAATCTTCCTTTTTCTTATTCTTAAATCCACAGAATTCCACAAATTTTCCAAAGGATTTAAGTCTGGTGATGGTGGTGGAGTAGCAAGTTTTCTGGGTACATGATAAAGCAACCACATACGTGTTATACTGGCAGTGTGCTTGGGATCATTGTCTTGCTGAAAATAGTACGAATTACTGATACCCAATTTTATTGCACTTTGTGGTAAGTTATCTCGCAACACATCAATATAGGTTCGAGCTGTCATATTCCCATCAATGAAACACAAATTACCAACTCCTTTGCTAGCCATGCACCCCCAAATCATAACAGAACCTCCTCCATGTTTAACTGTAGGTAACACATTTTGGGTATGAAAAGCAGTACAAGGTTTTCTCCAAACTAATTTCCCGGGATCGGATTTAAAGATATTGAACTTACTCTCGTCGGAGAATATGACCTTTTTCCAGAAATCAATTGGCTTATTGATATATTCCTTAGCGAATTCAAGTCTCTTCAGTCTATTTCGTTCAGTGATGAGAGGTTTTTTCTTGGAGATCTCCCATAAATTTGTGCATCACGCAGGACATTTCGAACACTTTGGGCACAGATTTGAGCTCCAGATGTTGAAGCGACATCATTGGCTAATGTAACTGCACTAACAAAATGGATTTTTCGATGCTTCTCCTATGATTTTTCGCTTAATTCGCAGTGAAAGTTTTTTTGGGCATCCAGAGCGCAAGTTATTTGATGTAGATCCTCTTTCTTTATGACGTCTTATAACATACCGAACAGTAGAGAAGCAAACATTTACTTTTTTACCTATTTCTCGATAATTTAGGTCATTTTCACGTAGAGAAACAATTTTTTCTCGCAACGAAATCGGCAATTCAGATTTCTTAGGTGCCATAACAATTTGAAATCGGCAATCAACTGATAAAGTTTCGACAATACCTCCTTTTATAGTAGTCTTACGTATGTTATTTACTGCGGGATGACTGTCAAATATAATTAGCAAAAAAATGCAGATTTTCTAAAGTTGGGTTGAGTGTGCAAATACTTTTTTGACATAAGATATTTTAATATTGTTGCAAAAAATGTTTTTTATTAATATTATTGTATTTTTTGTAATTAATTTAAATGAATAGGCTTATTTTATTTTTAAAATGCCAATTTTTGTATTTCTTAATGCATTTTCTTATAAATTGTGAACAAAAATGTATGTGTGCAAATACTTTTTGTACCCACTGTATGTATTTGTGTTTCTGTTGGTACTTTATTATTTTTTGTCATCAATCCTAAGTCTTTCAATCAAATAATTGAAATAATAAATTTCTCTTAAAGCTTTGGAAATAATAGAATAGTATTGATACGAATAACTTTTATGCATAAAATAACTGTATAAATAATAATTTTCAAAAATCACATTTACGTGTAGAAAATGTAATAAAGCGACTAACTTAAAAAATTGTTTTATTCTTATAACTCACAAAGCTTGTCCGAATTTCTAAAAAAACTCAAGTTTAATATGTGTGAAAAAGTTTATTCGTCATAAATACATACATATTTTTTTGTAAAATAAAATATTTAATTTTATCATAATAGGAAATTGTAAGCCTTTCTTTTCTAATTTTAAAATTTTGCTTCTCAGTATAGTTCTAAATGTTAGGTCTGCCAAATTAAGAATTCTTAATTGTTTGTAAATGTCGGTACTAAAATTCAATTTTTGAGCTGAAATAAGAATGTACCTTGTATTATAATTTTAATTATAGTTGAAGCATATGCAGTAGCGCACACAGACTACCTTTACGTGAAGAATTATATATTTAAAAAAAACGAGACGTGTGTAATCTTTATGCTAAAAATTAATAATCTTTAGGTCTACGGGAAACGTTTGAACTCGGTCTGTGGGAGGGATTTGCATGTTTTTCAATGAATAGACATAGCAAAATAAAATATAAAACATACACGCTGAGCGCATGATCAACATGCGGAAATATATGCAATTATTGTTATTCAAAATTAATGTAAATCTGGTCGATTCAACTGAAGTAGTGTCATCCGCTTGGATTACTTTTGTGACAGCTGTGTTTTTCGAGGTTATAAACAAGAGCATTACACACTGTTATACGTGTGCACCTGTATTATCACGTGCAATGAAATGCTGTTTGACTGGATCTAGGTTTACAAGATAGCGCTTTATTCTTCAATTCATAACTCATTGGCATCTTTATTAGTTTTTCATTTTCCTATATTAATATTACACAATGGGATAAAACAGATTTTTTTCTGTGTATAAAAAAATATTTTCTTACATAAAAACTAATTCTAAGAATAGCTTCTTAGGTTAACAACTTGATTTTAGCACAATATAGTTTTTGTGAAAGAAAAAAAGAATTGCTCAACACAAACTTTTTTTAACTTTAAAATAGGTTAAGGTAGTTTTTTTTTTTTTTTTTTTTTTTTTTGAAATTATATTACTTTTTATTTTATTGGAAAGTTCGCATTCATTTAGAACAACACAAGTCTTTTAAAAAGGAAAAATAACAATTTCTTGGCTTATACTTTTGTTTAAAAAAACGCCTTTAAATATTAAAATTTATTTCTTATTAAGATATGAAAGCTTTAGATATTTCAGATTCCTATTTTTTTAAAAGTTTGGTTTTCATTTTTTTTTTTTTTTTTTAATAAAGTTCAATCTAAAAAAAATCAAAAATAAAAAAAATAATTTTAAATTAAAAGATTAATTTTGGATAATTAAAATAAAACAAGTCATATCCTGCTCAGAACTCAGCACATTCAGTGGCAGATTATTCAGTGGCGTTCTAATGACAAACATAAGAAATGCATCTTTGAAGGTAAAGAGAATATATATTCGGCAGACGATTCCGTTAAAATTGAGTGTTGTAATTTTGTGATACATGAGTGATTAATTTTCCTCTCCCCGTAATTTTTGAATTCCTAAAAGTTACCTAATATTTTATTTATGATAACGTAAATAAATGAATTTATCACGGTAATTTGATTTTAAAAACTGTTTTATTTTACTAACTTAATGTTTCGGAAAATAATAATAACAATACACAAGAAATCTCTTTAAAAAAGACAAATGCACCAAGTTTTTAAAGAAACAAAATTTAAAATGCTGGCTTAGATTACATTTTGTCTAAACAATGCACTCCGAATTTAATAAACACTTCTCATATTATAGTAATATTCAATACATTAAAAAATATTTATTAAATTGAATACATTAATTGTGCCAAATTTCTCAAAATATCCTTACAACATCCACTTTTTAGAAAAGTTTAGTATGATTTTTACATATTTTTACGCAAACAATTTTTAAAATATCCAGAATAATTATAAGAAATAATCTATGAATATTTATATTTACTTGACGAAAAAACAAAAGAATAAGGATTAATGTGTGAACACACACAGACATCCATTTACAATAAATATATTTTAGAAGATTTGAGGCAATTTTGAGATTAGGGAATTTTCACCATCAATATAATATTTTTAAAAACTGAAAAGATTGTGTGTTAAATTCTTTTCTATTTAACTAGTCAAAGTTTATTTGCTCTATGATGTACATTTATAGATGACTCTAACAGAGTTAAGATTTCAGTAACATCACAAAAATAAAGATTATTTTAAGGAACATAGCGAACATTCAACTAAAATATATATGATAAAAATAATTCTATTTTATGGAAATTTCTTAAATAAAAGCAAATTTAGCTGTCTCAGGTAACTCCCTAAATATTAACAGCTGCTTTTCAATGTCGCATGACTGCACATTATTCTTTTAATTTCTTATAATATTTTTTTTTTTAGTTTAAACTAGTTTGAATCTGGAGATCATTCGAGAAAAAATAAATAGAAGACCGCGGTAAATAGAATCAAAACCGGTCCCTGAACTTCACGATTCACCTCTCTTGCAGCACAGCGACATTATAGCAACCTTTTAAACACGCCAACTATAGTGAACTCGGATTGGCTCATTGTTTCTATTTCGTTTACTAACAAGCGCCTTAGAACGTGTTTCGATTTAAAACGTAGTACAATATTCGAAAATCATCGTAATTTTTTGAAAATGTCAAGATATATGATTTCTCAGTTGTCTTCTTATATTCTGAAGGCTGGAACTACTTCTAAAATATTTTATGCTAGTTGTTCTTCTAAAAATTCCAGTGGATTTCAAATTGAAAATGTAGGTAATTATCAGCAAGCTGCATATTATACCGCAAAGGATGTTGAATTCTGTCCTAACAGAGCTAAAGAAATAATGCAGAATAATGTAGAAGAAACTTCTGAAAAGGCTGTAAGGAATGATTCTTCTGTTCCTGAGGAAAAAACAGATTCTTCTACATTGGATGATGAGCATATGAAAGCTTACCAAGCTGATTCTTCTGTAAGCTTGTATTCCGTGATGCAAAGCAATGTACCAGAACCTTTTAATACATGTGATAAAGCTCCAACACATCTGAATATGCCTGGTAGTTCTCGAACACGAGATTGTAAATATTTGTCTGATAAAATGCAGATCGCTCATCATTCTAGACAGTGAGAGGTAAGATATATTGCAAAATCTACCACAAATATCCTGTAATTACAAACTGAATACCTTTCACACACAATCATGAAGTATAAAATATATATTAATTTTATAATACTTATGTTGTGTGATTTTATTTTAATAGTAAAAGTAAAATTATGCATGTAATGCATAATTTTAATGTTTTCTAAAAATGTAAGATGTAAAATGTTTTCTAAAAATTCAAGCAAAATCAATCCCATAAAGAAATTTAAAATTCACATTCAAATATTTAACTTTTAAATTATAGTTCATGTAACTTTAGTAAAATGAACTGCAAAGTTATGTATTTAAAATTATTTCTCATTTTTTTTAATCTCAATAAAATTTGTTTTCATACAACAAATGATTCTATGTAGTTATGTAAAGAAGATATAATAAAAACAAAATATGCCAATAGTAATAAAAATGAAAATTATGTATATAGTTTAAATTATTAGTACTATTATACATCTAATTTTTTTTTTATTTAACTGTACTTGAATTATGTATCATAAAATCAACTCATGTGTTGCAATTTATTTATTAAAATATCTTTTGCTCATTTTAAAATTTGAATTTATATTTAACTAAAATGTAAAACCTTATGATCAAGAAATAATTCCATATTTTTAAATTAAATATAATAAAAATGATATTGGACATGTTTTATTAACCTACTCATGCTTCTTTTTTCCAGCACTGAAACGAAAATTCTGTTTTAGAAATCCATACCCTGTTGACTTTCACCTGGTTGTAAATGTGATGTGCTCTAATGGAATTTTTCCAATTTATATTCTTGAAACAAGAATGTGTTAAATGATTTTATACATTTTTTAATGATCACATATGTCGATATGGTCTGTTTCATTGTAAATAAAAGTATATGTGTATATATATATATAATAAAATATGCATTGAGGGAGATTAATTATGTTTGGAATAAAATGATATACACAAGCATTATAATTGTTAATCAATCTCATCTGTCTTCTAACCCAAATAAATGCTTATGTGTTAAAACGATTGTTAGATTATAATGTGAAAAATTTTAATCTTAAATGTTTTTGTATCATGTTGCATGAAAAATATTTTTTTTTCCTGCTCATTTGTATTTTTTAGTTATGTAGGTAAAAAGAAATAGCATTTTATCTATTCTTTACTAAAAATCGTACATAACATCGATAATGGCTTATATAAAGCACATTAGTTGCAATGATATAACCTCTTTTACTTTCTAATTAAAATGCTGATTATATTTAAATAATATTCATTAACTTCGTTTTCATATATGTATAATCTATGTATGTACCTGTATGATGAACTAATGTAAATATTTTATTTTATTCAATTGGAAAATAATTTTAGAGCAGAAAAATGGATCTCATTTGTACAATACAGTTTAGATGGTTCAAGATTTATGTTAACAACATTTAGTTTTTATAATTTGGGGGGGAAATTAATAAAAACAATTTTTTTTCTTTTTGTCCTATTGCATTTAACAATTTAAAATCTATTGTAATATCATTAAGGAATAAGTCAATATTCAATTACATTTGTATTACCTGCTAAAATTTCAAAATCCATAACTATTTAATTGAATTTTAGTACATTTTTAATGGAAAACACAACACTGTGTAGTATTTTAGTAATAGAAATGCTACTGAAAGGACTAAAATTCACATATGAAAAATTATACAAATAGTAAGATTCTTTTAAATAATATAAATTGTATTTTGTGATTTAAAAAAATCAACACAGAATTATTTTTTTTTATTTTTTTTTTATAAATAACAGCAAATTATTATTCCTTTTTTTCCTGGACAATTTAATCGTGTTAAAGAAACTGTATAAAACAGATAGTAAATAGATTTGTCTTAAAAAAGCAATTTATAAAAATAATTATTTTTTTACAATACACAAAAAATATGCCATTGTAAAAGTCCATAAGCTTAAAGATAAAATAAAATTAACTAAATATTTAACATAATTAAATTTTAAAAAATCTGTACATAACTTTTAAAAAAATATATACTGACAGCCTAAGTTTAAATGTCACATTATGATATAAAATATAATTTTAAGAAATATCTTTTGTTACTATTAATTCTTACAAATAAAATCTGAAATTTATCAAACGTCAAGAATTTATTAAAGAAGTGCAGAAGTTAAAATTTTCAATAACTAAATTATTAGTTTAAAATAAAAAAGCTTTCAAATGTAACATTTAATTTTTGAAAGTTATTTTGTTGATTCATTTTAAAATATAACTCTTCAACATATAATAAATTAGCATGTACTAATTTACACATTCAAATAAAAAAATAACTGAATTTGTTGATGTAATAAAATAAGGGTTCATTTCAAGTTAAACAAATGTTTTCTTGTTTTAATAAAAAAAAATTATATTTTTAAAAACATGCCATGATTATTTTTTCTATATTCACACATCAACAATATTAATTATAATTAGTTAATAAATTTCACAACAAATAAAATTATTTTTTAAAACTTTAATTTAAAAAAAGATTTTATAAATTATTTTTCCATAAATATTATGTTTCAAAAAAAAATTATGTTTCTATAAAAATAAAATTAAGAGAATAAATAAAAATAGATGTTAAAAATTAAGATATCACTGAAAAATAATGAAACTGGAAATCACAAAATGAGGCTTTTATTTTGTTTGTTAAAGTAATAGAAAAATTCAAAATTACTATTTAATGTCAATTTTAAAACAAATAGATAATGTGTAAGTGTTTAGTAATAGGACTTAAATAATTTATCAATTAACTTGTTGTCCTAACAATAAGTTCAAGGATGAAAATTTAACCCTTCATTCAGAGAATGTCAACTACAAGAGACAAAAAATTAATTTCATGAACTAAGTAAAAAATAGGCATTAGTTCTGTCAATGTGGTTGAGTCTTTCTACAGCATGTAAAGTTATTAATTTAAATTTGCAATTTTACTTTCCTTGGTATGGGAAAATTTTCTAATAAATATCAATCTAATCATGAGAAGATACATGATTAAGATAATGAACTTTCATGGCTTACAATTTCAAGTTGACTCACAGGTCCAAGTTCTGTTTTTACTAAAGACCCATATTGCAGAATAATGGTGACAATTGCATTTGAAATCAATTGTACCTCTAAGTTCTAACATGGCATCATATAAAAATTAACTCTCATGTATTACCCTTATCACCTGACTAAGATTCAAAATTTGTCATCTATAATCCTTGTATAAAGCAATATTAATTCAAACAGTGACATCTTAAGACTTCTTGAGGCCCAATTCACGTTTCATTTCTCCTTCATGTAAAATTTCATCTTAAGCCAGTAAGTATTTTATATTAATAAGCTCCATATTTTTATCACTTCATAAGGAAATCTAAAAACTATAATTCCTTATACCTCAGCTACTTGTACCACTTCCTGTCATAACTTGCAAATAAAGCATGAAATAAAAGCAAGATTGTCAGGTCACAGACAATGACGAATAAATATTATAAGAACATCAACACAATATACAAAAACTTATTGTTCTAAGTTTTTGTTATCTTAAATCCTATAACAACAAATTGGGTATAATTGATTCCACCCAACACATGTATCCCTCCTATTTTTTCACAGGAAAATTATGGCTACTTCCGATTTTCCTTTCTTTAAATTTTTTCATTATATCCCCAAAAGAAAAGAAAAAATTCTCAGACTACTAGCTGGGGCTTTAAAAATGTGATGTACTTGTTGTTCCAACTTCTTCAAAAAGATAGAAATAAATGTATATTTTAAATAAATTGATAGATTATGATGAACTGAGAATAATAGAAATTATTAAGCAATTAGAACACAAAGTTATTAAACAATTTCAAAATCTAAATTAATTTTGCAGTAAAGCTACGGTATAAAGACTTTTTGGTACTTGCGTATGATTGTAACAATCGCCAACGATCAAGATAACTTGCAAAGTTGGCAACTCCAATTTCCCATGTCATATGCGTTGAATTGGCAATTATGTGTTTCATTTCATATAATGTTTCCAATAGGTTGCGATAATATGCAAGTACCAACTTTTTGATTTCATGATGTTCAAATCCAAGGGTACAAAACAATAGTCAAAATCACTATCACCAATTTCCACATTATACAGCAATTAGTACTAAACCAACTGTCTAAAAAAATAACAGTGACTTTTTCCTTAACATAGAAATAACAAACAACAAATTTGGCGATCTTTGCAACTAGTCTTCATACCAATGCTGTTCCAAATACTTTAAACAGCATATGCAGAATTGTGTATAAATTTCCCATTAAAACAGAAAGAAAACTGTATTTACGTATTAGTGTCAACGCACCAAAATTGGTGCCACACGAATCACGCCATGATATAAAAAAAACTAATCAGTCACAGATTTTGAAAGTAAATGACACGATTCGTGAAGAGCCAATTTGGCTGCAGTGACGCTAATATGCAAGTATCAAAAAAAACTTCCAAAATATAAAGTGTAGAATAGGGAGCCCCTTGGATTCGGTGATGTTTGTCTAGAATCAGAATGAATTTGATTCCTAATTACTTTGGCTTTGCTTCATTACTCTCGGAACACTTAGGGTAGTTTGCCAACCGATTCTGGCCACCAAAAAAATAGCTCCGCCAAGGGTTCCCTTATTCTACACTTTAACCAGATATTGAAATAATTCATACATTATGTGCATTTATAAATATTGTTCAATTTAAATTATATTTTGTCTTAAATATAAGTAAAGATCTTTTCAACAAATCAATCATATAAAAACAGAACAAGCTAAAAGACAATCAATAATGCTTATTCATTTGAATTATTCACTGGAATCAATATTTTAAAAGCAATTAATCCCATTTAATATAGACAAATGACTTATTTCAATGGAATTTTTGCAATCCTTAGAAATTTAACAATTTTTAACAGATAATTTTCAGGAAGTCACTGGATATACCCAGAAAAAAAAAACATTTTTTTTCTCTAAACACATATGAATCTATGTATTATGCCATCAATCAATTCATCACATGAAAAGAAGAGAAATGTGAAAAAGGAAAACTATTCCCACACATGTACAAACACAATAATCTTGTTCACGCAGACTATGACAGTATTTGGCAACATCTTTTGATCTGGCAAAATTGGTGGATGATATATATAAGTACTGAGTTTCATATATTAATATAAACTAAATAATTAAAAAGGTAATTGCATGTTATCAATTAAATTTAATTAACAAAATAATGTATCATGTATCCTGCAAGTAAAAAATTTTATAATCCAGACTTGATTTTAATAAAATACACATTCTATCTCTATAAAACTAAATACATAAAAATTACGATCTCATACAGAGGGTTTTTTGTGTGTGTGAACTTTATCAAAATATACTCCATTACAAAGATTTTAAATAATTTTCTACACTTAATTTTGAATTCAAAATACAATCAGGAACACCAGCACCTTTATAAGAGGCACCTATCAAAGACAGATTTAAATTATTTTTTGTGATTTCTTCATCTATTTTTTCAAGCTTAAGATGATGGCCTATCACATACTGTGGTATGCATTTTCTTTGCACTAACACTTTGTAACGCATAGGTTTATCAGTTATATTAAATCGTTTCGCTACTTCCTCCATTGAAATCTGAAGAAGAGTGTTTTCTGACACATTTTCTGGATCTCCAAACATTTCTTTAAACCAACGTCCCCCTATCATGCAAGTTAAACGTGTTGCACTTTTACCATTTAGTTCAGGAAAACAACATGAATCAAACACCATACCAAGAACTTTTGAATCTTCAAAAGATGGTGCAAGATACCCAAATCCAGCATTCTCTTTAACAATGTCATTTTCATATTCAAGGTAAACCAGAGCAACGTCTACTGATGGAATAGCCATAAGGTTTTCTGCCAATGTAGGATATGCATTTAATAATGGAGCAAGCTCATAAGAGGGAATGCTAGAAAAAACATGATCAACTTTAATATTTTCATTATCAGCAATAATTTCAACTTTACCATCTTTGAAATTCAAGCTAGAGCATTCTGCATTAAAAATTAAATCAGCTTGCCCTTGTTCCTCTACAGTACATGCTAAAGCATCTATTAATTCCCCAAGTCCTGTCTTTAAGGTCCACATCCTCCACATTTCATGATATGCTTTTTTCACTAAGTCACAGTTCAAAAATTCAGAAGCAATTTTTGATCTTTTTTCTGATAAGAAACCTTTAACAACAGATCCATGCTTTTTTTCTGCTTCGTATATCGAAGGAAACGTAGATCGAATACTGAGTTCACGAGCATTACCAGCTGTAATACCTCTACACATTGGATCACATATATACTTCGCAATTTCTTCACCCATTCTTCTTTCAAAAAAGCTATACACAGTTTCATCAACTAAATCAGACTTTTTAGTTGTAATCTCTTTAAAAATGTATCTTATAAGTGATTTTGAGAAAGGAGGTTTTGTACGAATTAATGATGACGCATCTGGTAATGTATGTAATTGATTGTTTGCAAGAATAAAATTCTTTTTAGCAGTAGGATGTTCCCTTGTGACTGGTAAAATTCTAGAGGAAAGAGCCAATTCATCTGCTAGTACAAGAGCATTATACCCGGATTTAGTACCTGAACGGAGGGTTCTAGGCCCATGTTCAAATGTTGCACCGTCAGGGAATCGTGTTGTTTGAATCCATCCACCAAATTTCTTACTTTTGTCTAAGAGGACGATGTACTTGATTTTTGATTGCCCTAAAGTTTTTAAATAGTAAGCACATGACAAACCACTTATACCACCTCCAAGAATACCAACAACAGTCATTGTTTAGTTTCTATAAATATTCTTTAAAAAGCGACAGTCTTTGTTGTGTATATATATATATATTTATTTAACGCACACGTAAGTGAATATTCTTGTTACTTTATTATGTAAACAACCATGTGAAGTTTTCAGTTACGGTCGTAGCTGAGTTTTGTTTTGGAGCACCTAGTCCGTCCGGGCTTTTATCTCCTGTCTTAAAGGGTGAAAAACATGATTGCTTATAACTTGCCCATTTTTTTTTAATTAAGAAAGAAATTTTGATAGATAATTTAAAATAGATAAAATTAGGAGCAAGAATACAATTAATAAGAATTTAAGATGAAACAGAAACTGTACTTGGTAACTAAAAATCCCGTCCATCCCCTTTCGTGGAGTTTTTTCACATTGTGTTTCTCTGTCTCAGTTTTATTTTTTCCATTCCTTCTGAGTAAAAGTGATGACTCGCTGACGCTCGTCACTGTATCGTATTTACTACTAGAAACTGAAAATAATTGATGATCAGAGTTTAGAATTTAACATGTGATTCCCTCGGCCAATAGGGGCTTAGGGAGATTGTACTGACCGCCCAATGGGGTAGCAGCTTTTCGTGATATGTTGAGATTTGTGAGTGGTGTGAGCAGTGGCGTAACGGAAAATAATTGGGCCCCCCCTCAAGGTCAGGTCTTGGGCCCCTGGCCGGATCTTAGAAATATATACTTGCTAGAAAAGTCTGCTTTACCTAGTACTGCTTACATAAACGACAAAAAAAAAAAAATTTTAAACTGGAATTTTAAAATTTTTAAAAATTATATTTTATTTAGTTCATTCCAAGTATTGAGAATAACAAAAGTGAACTCGGTTTGCTTTCATAGCTTTGAAAATAAGGACAGGTTTGTAGAGATACCAACAAAAATCAAGTAGAAAAAATCTGTGTGTTCACTTGTTTTAATAGTAACTATAAAAATTACTTAAGGATAATGAGCTATTTGACACAGCTGGTTGGATAACCCAGTGTGTTGAATACTTCCTGAAGTCGTTTCGGTATTGAATTATTAAGTCTAGTGGTTTCTTCAGAGCTTATCTTCTCTCATTCGTCCTTAAGAACACTCTTTTCAGCAAGTGTATATATATATATATATATATATATACAAAGGATTGCCAAACCATAACATAATGCACCTTTATACATCACGTAAAAATATTTATCATAACACTTTTTGTGAATGCAAAATCAACCGGAGTCTGAGTAAACGAAGTAAATAATGTATGACATTAGAGAGTATTTATAATACTTATTAAAACTGGAAATCTCTAACGATAGATAACCTGGGAATTAGAATAAAAACGAACGCCAAGAAAGACACGAACACTGTAAAATAATTTAGATTTAAAATTCTTACGAAAGAAAAAATGTATCACTTTCCTGATTCATCATTTCTGAATCCTGGGATGAATTTGACCTAAGTTCGATTATATTTTAGCGTAAATACTGCAACTTTTAATAAGAAGAGTTCTTTGTATGAAGCAAAAATGATCTCATGAAAAGAAATAAAAAACTGGTACATTCCGTTATGCTTTCTTCTCATTATGCTTCATTTGATTGAATACTCATAAATCTATCATCAAATGCTCTCGTTTGAAATGCTCTCTATGCTTTTCCAAGAATCGTAATACTATTTTACTTGAAAAAAAGCATAGCAGATGTACGTTATTTACGACTTTGCTAAATGAAATTGAAACACATGAGGGGGGGGGGGACTAAAGACGCCAATAATTTTCTCTGCTGCTTCTTAAAAAGTAAATCATATCTTTTCCCCCCTCCCTACTGCTAATGTAATGTATACAGTAATAATAACAGTGATGAACTTTTTGTATCTTCCTAGCATTTTATCGGATTCTCCATTTGACTGTTTTATTTGTAAGTAATTAAGGTTTAAAAAGAAAACTCACTAAAGAAAAAGTATCTCTTGTTGCCTGGATTACAGCAAATGAAAAAAAAAGTTTTTGATTTGGCTATATATAGGATTAAAGATATATAATGAGCGTATGAAAGTTTTGACGATGAATGACGTTTGATCGCTGATTGGAAAATCGCTTGAAAATTGTGAAGCGAACTTTGAGAAAATCTACGTTCATGGCGTCAATCAGGCTTTGGGCCCCCTTGAAGCCTTGTGCCCCCCGCAGTGCGGGGGTTGTGGGGGTGCACGTTACGCCACTGTGTGTGAGGTTATCTCCTTTCCCGCGGAGCGAGAGGGAGTAACCTGATTGGATATGGCGTTAATGGGTTGACTTCGGACCCGGAGGGGGTACCGTGTCCGTGTGTGAGGGCTACCAGCGACCATACGGCTTTTGGAGCCCTCTGATTGGTTGTTGCTGTCTGACGTGAAAAAGAAACTGAAAAATGCAAACATTATGCAATGCTTAGGGAAAAATGGAGAGACAGAAATTTACCTGAGATTTGTGGCTAGTTTAAAAGGATGTTTCTGGGTCTGTGTGTGCTATGTGTTGGAGTATACTTCTCAATCTTTTGGATCGAGGGGTTGTCTGATGCGTCGATGTTTTTGAAGAAATTTTTTGACAGTTTTTGCATGAACTGTCGGATTGTCTTAAAGTTAATTGCACGTCTGAGGTCAGCATTTCTCATGTACCAGTCGGCACATAAGATCTGCCTCAGGGTTTTGTTCTGTAAAATTTCAAGTTTTTTAATGTGTGTTTTAGCTGCAAAACCCCATACTGGGCAGGTATAAGTTATTGTTGGTCTCAGAAGTAGAGAAAAAATAAGTAGTTTGTTATATCGACTTAACTTAGATCTATGCAATAATGAGGTCAACGAGGTGGCTTTTTTAATAAAGTTACCTCGTATGCGTGTTACATGTTGTTTGAAAGTGAGTCTTTTATCCAACGTGACACCAAGGAACTTGGTGTGCTGAGACCAAGGGACTTGTTCATTCTGTAAGAAGATTTTTGTTTGCTTAATGTTAAATTTCTTTGTGAAGAGGATGGCCTCCGTTTTTACAACATTAAGTGCAATTTTCCATCGGGAGAACCAGTCTTATAGCATTAAGAGGTGTCTGTTTAGTGCTATGGCAATAAGTATTGGTTCAGTGTGAGCTGCCAAAATTGCAGTGTCATTTGCGTACATACACAAAATTGTGTTGTCGTGAATCGGAAAGTCGTTCACATAGATATTAAATAAAAATGGGGAAATTAATGTCTCTTGTGCCACCCCTGCCTCCGTGAGTCTAGGGGTGGAGTAAGTGGAGTTAATTCTAACTGTGAAATTTCTATTAGTAAGATAAGAGAAGATTAGTTTTATCATTTGGGGGGGGGGATCATAATGAATCAGTTTGTAGATACGTCCTTCGTGCCAGACGCGATCGAAGGCTTTTTGGATGTCTAAGAAAACCGCACCAGTCGATTTTTTGTTTTCAAATCCTTACTTTATCGTCTCCACCACTCGTAAGAGTTAATGGGAGGTCGATAGTCCAGGTCGGAATCCGTGCTGCTTGGGGATGAGCAGGTTCCTCAAGTTGGCGTGCTCGTAAAGCCTTTTAAGTATGATCTTTACAGTTATTTTGCTGGGATTAGAAGTAGCAATATGGGCCGGTAACGGACTGCCTGGGTTGGGTCTTTACCGGGCTTAAGAATGGGTATGACTGTTGCGGTTTTCCAAAGACGAGGAAAGTAGCCGAGAGCTTGAGGATGTTTTCTATAACGTTTGTTAGTTCCAAAATTTGGAGTAACGGGAGGTGCTTTAACATTTTATTCGTGATATTGTCCATACCCGCTGCTTTGTTAATGCTAGTATTTTTAATTATCTCAATAATTTCACTTGGTAGAGGATGGGGGTGGGGGGAATGTCAGTAAAGTTATTATCATTTTCTAGATAGGTGTGAACGACATGTGTTATTGCCCTATCAGTGTCATTGAAGATATTTAATTTAAATTGGTTTTGGAGTGAGTCAGCTATGAGCTCACACTTGTCTGTGTCACTATAGGCAATTTTGGCTTGGCCGTTAAGGGATGGTATAGGGGTGCTTGCTTCCTGATTTCTCGGGCGGCCTTCCATAAGGTGCCGTCTTCCGATTCCAGGCAAGC
>BMAO01001776.1:0-19320 GCA_019973975.1 Trichonephila clavata | reverse complement strand
CATTGGTTATTGAAGACACGGTCCTTGCCCTGTTGGTGTCAAGTGCTTTAATCACACTCAGATACGGGGTATACTTAATAGTATCGACGTTGACTAATCCCTCCACCAGAAAATTGGACCAGTTGATTTCTCTTCCATCGCTTATCTTTCCTTTCCACTGAAATGGAAATAAAATCCTTTTGCACCCGGTTCCTCAGACACTGTCCTCAACACATTGGTTATTCAAGACACGGTCCTTGCCCTGTTGGGTGTCAAGTTCTTTAAGTCACACTCAGATACGGGGTATACTTAATAGTATCGACGTTGACTAATCCCTCCACCAGAAAATTGGACCAGTTGATTTCTCTTCCAACGCTTCTCCTTCCTTTCCACTGAAATGGAAATAAAATCCTTTTGCACCCGGTTCCTCAGACACTTTCCTCGACACATTGGTTATTCAAGACACGGTCCTTGCCCTGTTGGGTGTCAAGTGCTTTAAGTCACACTCAGATACGGGGTATACTTAATAGTATCGACGTTGACTAAACCCTCCAGCAGAAAATTGAACCAGTTGATTTCTCTTCCATCGCTTCTCCTTCCTTTCCACTGAAATGGAAATAAAATCCTTTTGCACCCGGTTCCTCAGACACTGTCCTCGACACATTGGTTATTCAAGACACGGTCCATGCCCTGTTGGGTGTCAAGTGCTTTAAGTCACATTTAGATACGGGGTATACTTAATAGTATCGACGTTGACTAATCCCTCCACCAGAAAATTGGACCAGTTGATTTCTCTTCCATCGCTTCTCTTCCTTTCCACTGAAAATGGAAATAAAATCCTTTTGCACCCGGTTCCTCAGACACTGTCCTCAACACATTGGTTATTCAAGACACGGTCCTTGCCCTGTTGGGTGTCAAGTGCTTTAAGTCACACTCAGATACGGGTATACTTAATAGTATCGACGTTGACTAATCCCTCACCAGAAAATTGAACCAGTTGATTTCTCTTCCATCGCTTCTCTTTCCTTTCCACTGAAATGGAAATAAAATCCTTTTGCACCCGGTTCCTCAGACACTGTCCTCAACACATTGGTTATTCAAGACACGGTCCTTGCCCTGTTGGGTGTCAAGTGCTTTAAGTCACACTCAGATACGGGTATACTTAATAGTATCGACGTTGACTAATCCCTCCACCAGAAAATTGGACCAGTTGATTTCTCTTCCATCGCTTCTCTTTCCTTTCCACTGAAATGGAAATAAAATCCTTTTGCACCCGGTTCCTCAGACACTGTCCTCAACACATTGGTTATTCAAGACACGGTCCTTGCCCTGTTGGGTGTCAAGTGCTTTAAGTCACACTCAGATACGGGGTATACTTAATTGTATCGACGTTGACTAATCCCTCCACCAGAAAATTGGACCAGTTGATTTCTCTTCCATCGCTTCTCTTTCCTTTCCACTGAAATGGAAATAAAATCCTTTTGCACCCGGTTCCTCAGACACTGTCCTCAACACATTGGTTATTCAAGACACGGTCCTTGCCCTGTTGGGTGTCAAGTGCTTTAAGTCACACTCAGATACGGGGTATACTTAATAGTATCGACGTTGACTAATCCCTCACCAGAAAATTGGACCAGTTGATTTCTCTTCCATCGCTTCTCTTTCCTTTCCACTGAAATGGAAATAAAATCCTTTTGCACCCGGTTCCTCAGACACTGTCCTCAACACATTGGTTATTCAAGACACGGTCCTTGCCCTGTTGGGTGTCAAGTGCTTTAAGTCACACTCAGATACGGGGTATACTTAATAGTATCGACGTTGACTAATCCCTCCACCAGAAAAATTGGACCAGTTGATTTCTCTTCCATCGCTTCTCTTTCCTTTCCACTGAAATGGAAATAAAATCCTTTTGCACCCGGTTCCTCAGACACTGTCCTCAACACATTGGTTATTCAAGACACGGTCCTTGCCCTGTTGGGTGTCAAGTGCTTTAAGTCACACTCAGATACGGGGTATACTTAATAGTATCGACGTTGACTAATCCCTCCACCAGAAAATTGGACCAGTTGATTTCTCTTCCATCGCTTCTCTTTCCTTTCCACTGAAATGGAAATAAAATCCTTTTGCACCCGGTTCCTCAGACACTGTCCTCAACACATTGGTTATTCAAGACACGGTCCTTGCCCTGTTGGGTGTCAAGTGCTTTAAGTCACACTCAGATACGGGGTATACTTAATAGTATCGACGTTGACTAATCCCTCCACCAGAAAATTGGACCAGTTGATTTCTCTTCCATCGCTTCTCTTTCCTTTCCACTGAAATGGAAATAAAATCCTTTTGCACCCGGTTCCTCAGACACTGTCCTCAACACATTGGTTATTCAAGACACGGTCCTTGCCCTGTTGGGTGTCAAGTGCTTTAAGTCACACTCAGATACGGGGTATACTTAATAGTATCGACGTTGACTAATCCCTCCACCAGAAAATTGGACCAGTTGATTTCTCTTCCATCGCTTCTCTTTCCTTTCCACTGAAATGGAAATAAAATCCTTTTGCACCCGGTTCCTCAGACACTGTCCTCAACACATTGGTTATTCAAGACACGGTCCTTGCCCTGTTGGGTGTCAAGTGCTTTAAGTCACACTCAGATACGGGGTATACTTAATAGTATCGACGTTGACTAATCCCTCCACCAGAAAATTGGACCAGTTGATTTCTCTTCCATCGCTTCTCTTTCCTTTCCACTGAAATGGAAATAAAATCCTTTTGCACCCGGTTCCTCAGACACTGTCCTCAACACATTGGTTATTCAAGACACGGTCCTTGCCCTGTTGGGTGTCAAGTGCTTTAAGTCACACTCAGATACGGGGTATACTTAATAGTATCGACGTTGACTAATCCCTCCACAGAAAATTGGACCAGTTGATTTCTCTTCCATCGCTTCTCTTTCCTTTCCACTGAAATGGAAATAAAATCCTTTTGCACCCGGTTCCTCAGACACTGTCCTCAACACATTGGTTATTCAAGACACGGTCCTTGCCCTGTTGGGTGTCAAGTGCTTTAAGTCACACTCAGATACGGGGTATACTTAATAGTATCGACGTTGACTAATCCCTCCACCAGAAAATTGGACCAGTTGATTTCTCTTCCATCGCTTCTCTTTCCTTTCCACTGAAATGGAAATAAAATCCTTTTGCACCCGGTTCCTCAGACACTGTCCTCAACACATTGGTTATTCAAGACACGGTCCTTGCCCTGTTGGGTGTCAAGTGCTTTAAGTCACACTCAGATACGGGGTATACTTAATAGTATCGACGTTGACTAATCCCTCCACCAGAAAATTGGACCAGTTGATTTCTCTTCCATCGCTTCTCTTTCCTTTCCACTGAAATGGAAATAAAATCCTTTTGCACCCGGTTCCTCAGACACTGTCCTCAACACATTGGTTATTCAAGACACGGTCCTTGCCCTGTTGGGTGTCAAGTGCTTTAAGTCACACTCAGATACGGGGTATACTTAATAGTATCGACGTTGACTAATCCCTCCCAGAAAATTGGACCAGTTGATTTCTCTTCCATCGCTTCTCTTTCCTTTCCACTGAAATGGAAATAAAATCCTTTTGCACCCGGTTCCTCAGACACTGTCCTCAACACATTGGTTATTCAAGACACGGTCCTTGCCCTGTTGGGTGTCAAGTGCTTTAAGTCACACTCAGATACGGGGTATACTTAATAGTATCGACGTTCACTAATCCCTCCACCAGAAAATTGGACCAGTTGATTTCTCTTCCATCGCTTCTCTTTCCTTTCCACTGAAATGGAAATAAAATCCTTTTGCACCCGGTTCCTCAGACACTGTCCTCAACACATTGGTTATTCAAGACACGGTCCTTGCCCTGTTGGGTGTCAAGTGCTTTAAGTCACACTCAGATACGGGGTATACATAATAGTATCGACGTTGACTAATCCCTCCACCAGAAAATTGGACCAGTTGATTTCTGTTCCATCGTTTCTCTTTCCTTTCCACTGAAATGGAAATAAAATCCTTTTGCACCCGGTTCCTCAGACACTGTCCTCAACACATTGGTTATTCAAGACACGGTCCTTGCCCTGTTGGGTGTCAAGTGCTTTAAGTCACACTCAGATACGGGGTAGACTTAATAGTATCGACGTTGACTAATCCCTCCACCAGAAAATTGGACCAGTTGATTTCTCTTCCATCGCTTATCTTTACTTTCCACTGAAATGGAAATAAAATCCTTTTGCACCCGGTTCCTCAGACACTGTCCTCGACACATTGGTTATTCAAGACACGGTCCTTGCCCTGTTGGGTGTCAAGTGCTTTAAGTCACACTCAGATACGGGGTATACTTAATAGTATCGACGTTGACTAATCCCTCCACCAGAAAATTGGACCAGTTGACTTTTCTTCCATCGCTTCTCCTTCCTTTCCACTGAAATGGAAATAAAATCCTTTTGCACCCGGTTCCTCAGACACTGTCCTCGACACATTGGTTATTCAAGACACGGTCCTTGCCCTGTTGGGTGTCATGTGCTTTAAGTCACACTCAGATACGGGGTATACATAATAGTATCGACGTTGACTAATCCCTCCAGCAGAAAATTGGACCAGTTGATTTCTCTTCCATCGCTTCGCTTTCCTTTCCACTGAAATGGAAATAAAATCCTTTTGCACCCGGTTCCTCAGACACTGTCCTCAACACATTGGTTATTCAAGACATGGTCCTTGCCCTGTTGTGTGTCAAGTGCTTTAAGTCACTCTCAGATACGGGGTATACTTAATAGTATCGACGTTGACTAATCCCTCCACCAGAAAATTGGACCAGTTGATTTCTCTTCCATCGCTTCTCTTTCCTTTCCACTGAAATGGAAATAAAATCCTTTTGCACCCGGTTCCTCAGACACTGTCCTCAACACATTGGTTATTCCAGACACGGTCCTTGCCCTGTTGGGTGTCAAGTGCTTTAAGTCACACTCAGATACGGGGTATACTTAATAGTATCGACGTTGACTAATCCCTCCCAGAAAATTGGACCAGTTGATTTCTCTTCCATCGCTTCTCTTTCCTTTCCACTGAAATGGAAATAAAATCCTTTTGCAGCCGGTTCCTCAGACACTGTCCTCAACACATTGGTTATTGAAGACACGGTCCTTGCCCTGTTGGATGTCAAGTGCTTTAATCACACTCAGATACGGGGTATACTTAATAGTATCGACGTTGACTAATCCCTCCACCAAAAAATTGGACCAGTTGATTTCTCTTCCATCGCTTCTCTTTCCTTTCCACTGAAATGGAAATAAAATCCTTTTGCACCCGGTTCCTCAGACACTGTCCTCAACACATTGGTTATTCAAGACACGGTCCTTGCCCTGTTGGGTGTCAAGTGCTTTAAGTCACACTGAGATACGGGGTATACTTAATAGTATCGACGTTGACTAATCCCTCCACCAGAAAATTGGACCAGTTGATTTCTCTTCCATCGCTTCTCTTTCCTTTCCACTGAAATGGAAATAAAATCCTTTTGCACCCGGTTCCTCAGACACTGTCCTCAACACATTGGTTATTCAAGACACGGTCCTTGCCCTGTTGGGTGTCAAGTGCTTTAAGTCACACTCAGATACGGGGTATACTTAGTAGTATCGACGTTGACTAATCCCTCCACCAGAAAATTGGACCAGCTGATTTCTCTTCCATCGCTTCTCTTTCCTTTCCACTGAAATGGAAATAAAATCCTTTTGCACCCGGTTCCTCAGACACTGTCCTCAACACATTGGTTATTCAAGACACGGTCCTTGCCCTGTTGGGTGTCAAGTGCTTTAAGGTAACAGAACACCTTCGAAGAAAATTTTTTGAATTAACCTGAATTTTGCCTGTTAATGCATATTTTATGACCTTATGGGTCTTTAAAATGAGAAAAACACCCAAGTAAAGTCTTGTTAGTGCACATTTTTTCCGTGAAAGGGGTATTTTAAGAAAAAATAAGCAAAAATAAGACTTTACGCAAAACATGATAACTGAAAATAAAATAAATATATTGACATTTTGTAAATTGAATAATATAACATACAACCTTATCTAGGGAATAGACACTTATTTTGGTAATATAACAATTACGTGAGAAGCTATTGTGTTTCGAGCTTCTTAACGTTGAAATTTTCTTTAAAAGCTATTGTAATTTTCACTTTATTGCTGTATAAAAAAATTTCTACTCAACATAAAATCTTAAGAGAGGTCTATTCCCTGTATTAGTATTTAAAAAACATATATATAAAATTTTTATTTCATCCAAGCATAACTTTTTGAGATATTGTGTTTTGCGGTAAGAAAAAATGTAAAAAAACTCATTTTGAGAAAACGACAAAAATAACATTAAACTAATCTGATTACAAGAAAAACACTTACTTTCTTATTAAAATGCACCAGATTTATAATTCTCTCCATCTTTAACTTCTAAAACAATATTTTTTTTCTTTTTAAGGGCTCTTAAAATTTTCCTATGTTTCTTTGTTTTGGGGTCTGCGTTATGAATCGATTCACAGATTCTGCATTTATCTAAATGTTTATATCCCCGTAAGGTAAACACCCCAGGATTTTCAATATTCATCTTATTAAAAACTTTGAGGCACCCATTTAATCCCTCATTGAAACGTATAACAGCATCATACGACCCAAATTTAATTGTTTTGAGCGAAACAAATACTTCTTTCGGAACTTTTTGCCAGACTATTCCGTTAAAACACTCATTTGCATTTTGCGTGCGTCCATGTAAGCACTTACTTAATATCTGTTTGTCGCATAGTTCTAAATATACTGGTTTAATTTTATTTAAAACATCATTTGATAAACCAGCATATTTTGTGGTACATTTTGTTCCATTTGCCACCCCCCCCCCCCGATGAAAATAACACCAGCTGTCTTTCCCTATTGGGCACTGACCATGCATCGGTTTCTTATCACTTGATGCACAGTGATATAACGCAGCAATTACATTTTGCTGCATGGCATTTAAGTTACCGACATTACTGCGTACAGCAATTCCGTAGTAATTTTGAAGTCGGTCGATAAAATTATCAGTTAATTTGCCTTTACCAGACAGTCCTTTAGTTTTTGTTTTTAGCTTTCTTAGACGCAAGCCCACTCTCTTTTGTACATGGCCAATGCACTCAAACTTTGTCACACTGTTCATTCCATAAGTGTCTTTCACACTCATGAAAGCTTTTGAGTCACCATTGCCATAATATTGCGTGTATTGAAGTCTGCGGTTTTTTTCTGAACGAAGAAATATTCGTGAAGCCCCCACAATTTCCATTTTTGACGAAGATCCCGTAAAGTTACACTGACATATGTGGTCGGCTTTTGACGACTCATATTCATTCGACGAGTTTCTTGGCATAGTCTGAAGTCTCTTACATGTAGGACAGTAGGACGACATAACTTCTACGTCTAACACCTTACCAGTATCAACTGATATTGCAGCAACACAACCATTCATAGACGTATAGCCTCTACGCTGCCATGTGCCATCCACAGATATGCCACATTTTACAAAATCAGATGAAAATTTTTGTTTTATATCCGCAATTTCAGTAGCAGCTTTTTTCATGGATTCCTCAGCTACTTCCTGAACCACTTTTAAAAGCAGTTTTTGTCAGTCGAGGCAAATTTAATGTTGAGCATAATTTAAATGCACCAGCAAAACCCTTGCCTATCTGCCGCATACCATATACTAGCCTGGTATTTATGACTGGTGCATTTACAACTTTTTTTGATGAAGCAAATGCAAAGAAAAAGTCACAGCATTTACATTTTAGTGTAAAATGAGAGCATAATCCATACATGGAATCCTCAAAAAGCTCTACTTTTTCAGCAAAACATTTTGGGCAGCAAAGTTGAGAAAATGCATCCACAATAAGCTCAAGATCAATGATTCTGTTACCAAACAGAGGACCAGGCATTTCTTCTGCAGTTGACATACTCTCATTTCCCAATTTTGAAGAACTAGTAGTGCATTCAGGAACAGGTGTTGAATTGTTGTTATTTTCGGAAATTTTTGTGTATTTATTTCCAAAAAATTGTCTGTTACGCTTTCTAGCAATACTTTAAACCATTTTCAAGCAAAAATAAAACAGAATAGAATTATTTTTTAACTTTCTACGCTGTCGATTCTTTCAGTATGAAAATCAAACATATATGTAAACAAAGTCACTAAACAACAAATTTGATGCCAGATTTCATACATAAAAAAGGAAAAATGTATTTCTAAATACATTTATATTTATTCTCAAATATTCTATTTTAATTTCTGACAAAATATTTGTATATTAATTTTCATATTTCATGTCATATACCATGAAAGAGAAACGTAAACAAACAATTTGGGCCACTTCCGGTTAGCAGAAAGGCATTTCCGGTCAGAGAAATTCATGATCAAGTAATATTAAAAAAGCTGTAACTTGGCTTCTAATTAAGCTAGAAACAAAATTTTTACAGATTTAGAAAGATAAAAGATTGAATTTTAATATTTGATCAAAAACGAAAAATCGATACTTTGACCGAAAATTGAGTTTTAAAGGTGTTCTGTCACCTTAAGTCACACTCAGATACGGGGTATACTTAGTAGTATCGACGTTGACTAATCCCCCACAGATTTCTCTTCCATCGCTTCTCTTTCCTTTCCACTGAAATGGAAATAAAATCCTTTTGCAGCCGGTTCCTCAGACACTGTCCTCAACACATTGGTTATTGAAGACACGGTCCTTGCCCTGTTGGATGTCAAGTGCTTTAATCACACTCAGATACGGGGTATACATAATAGTATCGACGTTGACTAATCCCTCCACCAGAAAATTGGACCAGCTGATTTCTCTTACATCGCTTCTCTTTCCTTTCCACTGAAATGGAAAAAAAATCCTTTTGCACCCGGTTCCTCAAACACTGTCCTCAACACATTGGTTATTCAAGACACGGTCCTTCCCTGTTGGGTGTCAAGTCTTTAAGTCACACTCAGATACGGGGTATACTTAATAGTATCGACGTTGACTAATCCCTCCACCAGAAAATTGGACCAGTTGATTTCTCTTCCATCGCTTCTCTTTCCTTTCCACTGAAATGGAAATAAAATCCTTTTGCACCCGGTTCCTCAGACACTGTCCTCAACACATCGGTTATTCAAGACACGGTCCTTGCCCTGTTGGGTCAAGAGCTTTAAGTCACACTCAGATACGGGGTATACTTAATAGTATCGACGTTGACTAATACCTCCACCAGAAAATTGGACCAGTTGATTTCTCTTCCATCGCTTCTCTTTCCTTTCCACTGAAATGGAAATAAAATCCTTTTGCACCCGGTTCCTCAGACACTGTCCTCAACACATTGGTTATTCAAGACACGGTCCTTGCCCTGTTGGGTGTCAAGTGCTTTAAGTCACACTCAGATACGGGTATACTTAATAGTATCGACGTTGACTAATCCCTCCACCAGAAAATTGGACCAGTTGATTTCTCTTCCATCGCTTCTCTTTCCTTTCCACTGAAATGGAAATAAAATCCTTTTGCACCCGGTTCCTCAGACACTGTCCTCAACACATTGGTTATTCAAGACACGGTCCTTGCCCTGTTGGGTGTCAAGTGCTTTAAGTCACACTCAGATACGGGGTATACTTAATAGTATCGACGTTGACTAATCCCTCCACAGAAAATTGGACCAGTTGATTTCTCTTCCATCGCTTCTCTTTCCTTTCCACTGAAATGGAAATAAAATCCTTTTGCACCCGGTTCCTCAGACACTGTCCTCAACACATTGGTTATTCAAGACACGGTCCTTGCCCTGTTGGGTGTCAAGTGCTTTAAGTCACACTCAGATACGGGGTATACTTAATAGTATCGACGTTGACTAATCCCTCCACCAGAAAATTGGACCAGTTGATTTCTCTTCCATCGCTTCTCTTTCCTTTCCACTGAAATGGAAATAAAATCCTTTTGCACCCGGTTCCTCAGACACTGTCCTCAACACATTGGTTATTCAAGACACGGTCCTTGCCCTGTTGGGTGTCAAGTGCTTTAAGTCACACTCAGATACGGGGTATACTTAATAGTATCGACGTTGACTAATCCCTCCACCAGAAAATTGGACCAGTTGATTTCTCTTCCATCGCTTCTCTTTCCTTTCCACTGAAATGGAAATAAAATCCTTTTGCACCCGGTTCCTCAGACACTGTCCTCAACACATTGGTTATTCAAGACACGGTCCTTGCCCTGTTGGTGTCAAGTGCTTTAAGTCACACTCAGATACGGGGTATACTTAATAGTATCGACGTTGACTAATCCCTCCACCAGAAAATTGGACCAGTTGATTTCTCTTCCATCGCTTCTCTTTCCTTTCCACTGAAATGGAAATAAAATCCTTTTGCACCCGGTTCCTCAGACACTGTCCTCAACACATTGGTTATTCAAGACACGGTCCTTGCCCTGTTGGGTGTCAAGTGCTTTAAGTCACACTCAGATACGGGGTATACTTAATAGTATCGACGTTGACTAATCCTCCACCAGAAAATTGGACCAGTTGATTTCTCTTCCATCGCTTCTCTTTCCTTTCCACTGAAATGGAAATAAAATCCTTTTGCACCCGGTTCCTCAGACACTGTCCTCAACACATTGGTTATTCAAGACACGGTCCTTGCCCTGTTGGGTGTCAAGTGCTTTAAGTCACACTCAGATACGGGGTATACTTAATAGTATCGACGTTGACTAATCCCTCCACCAGAAAATTGGACCAGTTGATTTCTCTTCCATCGCTTCTCTTTCCTTTCCACTGAAATGGAAATAAAATCCTTTTGCACCCGGTTCCTCAGACACTGTCCTCAACACATTGGTTATTCAAGACACGGTCCTTGCCCTGTTGGGTGTCAAGTGCTTTAAGTCACACTCAGATACGGGTATACTTAATAGTATCGACGTTGACTAATCCCTCCACCAGAAAATTGGACCAGTTGATTTCTCTTCCATCGCTTCTCTTTCCTTTCCACTGAAATGGAAATAAAATCCTTTTGCACCCGGTTCCTCAGACACTGTCCTCAACACATTGGTTATTCAAGACACGGTCCTTGCCCTGTTGGGTGTCAAGTGCTTTAAGTCACACTCAGATACGGGGTATACTTAATAGTATCGACGTTGACTAATCCCTCCACCAGAAAATTGGACCAGTTGATTTCTCTTCCATCGCTTCTCTTTCCTTTCCACTGAAATGGAAATAAAATCCTTTTGCACCCGGTTCCTCAGACACTGTCCTCAACACATTGGTTATTCAAGACACGGTCCTTGCCCTGTTGGTGTCAAGTGCTTTAAGTCACACTCAGATACGGGGTATACTTAATAGTATCGACGTTGACTAATCCCTCCACCAGAAAATTGGACCAGTTGATTTCTCTTCCATCGCTTCTCTTTCCTTTCCACTGAAATGGAAATAAAATCCTTTTGCACCCGGTTCCTCAGACACTGTCCTCAACACATTGGTTATTCAAGACACGGTCCTTGCCCTGTTGGGTGTCAAGTGCTTTAAGTCACACTCAGATACGGGGTATACTTAATAGTATCGACGTTGACTAATCCCTCCACAGAAAATTGGACCAGTTGATTTCTCTTCCATCGCTTCTCTTTCCTTTCCACTGAAATGGAAATAAAATCCTTTTGCACCCGGTTCCTCAGACACTGTCCTCAACACATTGGTTATTCAAGACACGGTCCTTGCCCTGTTGGGTGTCAAGTGCTTTAAGTCACACTCAGATACGGGGTATACTTAATAGTATCGACGTTGACTAATCCCTCCACCAGAAAATTGGACCAGTTGATTTCTCTTCCATCGCTTCTCTTTCCTTTCCACTGAAATGGAAATAAAATCCTTTTGCACCCGGTTCCTCAGACACTGTCCTCAACACATTGGTTATTCAAGACACGGTCCTTGCCCTGTTGGGTGTCAAGTGCTTTAAGTCACACTCAGATACGGGGTATACTTAATAGTATCGACGTTGACTAATCCCTCCACCAGAAAATTGGACCAGTTGATTTCTCTTCCATCGCTTCTCTTTCCTTTCCACTGAAATGGAAATAAAATCCTTTTGCACCCGGTTCCTCAGACACTGTCCTCAACACATTGGTTATTCAAGACACGGTCCTTGCCCTGTTGGGTGTCAAGTGCTTTAAGTCACACTCAGATACGGGTATACTTAATAGTATCGACGTTGACTAATCCCTCCACCAGAAAATTGGACCAGTTGATTTCTCTTCCATCGCTTCTCTTTCCTTTCCACTGAAATGGAAATAAAATCCTTTTGCACCCGGTTCCTCAGACACTGTCCTCAACACATTGGTTATTCAAGACACGGTCCTTGCCCTGTTGGGTGTCAAGTGCTTTAAGTCACACTCAGATACGGGGTATACTTAATAGTATCGACGTTGACTAATCCCTCCACCAGAAAATTGGACCAGTTGATTTCTCTTCCATCGCTTCTCTTTCCTTTCCACTGAAATGGAAATAAAATCCTTTTGCACCCGGTTCCTCAGACACTGTCCTCAACACATTGGTTATTCAAGACACGGTCCTTGCCCTGTTGGGTGTCAAGTGCTTTAAGTCACACTCAGATACGGGGTATACTTAATAGTATCGACGTTGACTAATCCCTCCACCAGAAAATTGGACCAGTTGATTTCTCTTCCATCGCTTCTCTTTCCTTTCCACTGAAATGGAAATAAAATCCTTTTGCACCCGGTTCCTCAGACACTGTCCTCAACACATTGGTTATTCAAGACACGGTCCTTGCCCTGTTGGGTGTCAAGTGCTTTAAGTCACACTCAGATACGGGGTATACTTAATAGTATCGACGTTGACTAATCCCTCCACCAGAAAATTGGACCAGTTGATTTCTCTTCCATCGCTTCTCTTTCCTTTCCACTGAAATGGAAATAAAATCCTTTTGCACCCGGTTCCTCAGACACTGTCCTCAACACATTGGTTATTCAAGACACGGTCCTTGCCCTGTTGGGTGTCAAGTGCTTTAAGTCACACTCAGATACGGGGTATACTTAATAGTATCGACGTTGACTAATCCCTCCACCAGAAAATTGGACCAGTTGATTTCTCTTCCATCGCTTCTCTTTCCTTTCCACTGAAATGGAAATAAAATCCTTTTGCACCCGGTTCCTCAGACACTGTCCTCAACACATTGGTTATTCAAGACACGGTCCTTGCCCTGTTGGGTGTCAAGTGCTTTAAGTCACACTCAGATACGGGGTATACTTAATAGTATCGACGTTGACTAATCCCTCCACCAGAAAATTGGACCAGTTGATTTCTCTTCCATCGCTTCTCTTTCCTTTCCACTGAAATGGAAATAAAATCCTTTTGCACCCGGTTCCTCAGACACTGTCCTCAACACATTGGTTATTCAAGACACGGTCCTTGCCCTGTTGGGTGTCAAGTGCTTTAAGTCACACTCAGATACGGGGTATACTTAATAGTATCGACGTTGACTAATCCCTCCACCAGAAAATTGGACCAGTTGATTTCTCTTCCATCGCTTCTCTTTCCTTTCCACTGAAATGGAAATAAAATCCTTTTGCACCCGGTTCCTCAGACACTGTCCTCAACACATTGGTTATTCAAGACACGGTCCTTGCCCTGTTGGGTGTCAAGTGCTTTAAGTCACACTCAGATACGGGGTATACTTAATAGTATCGACGTTGACTAATCCCTCCACCAGAAAATTGGACCAGTTGATTTCTCTTCCATCGCTTCTCTTTCCTTTCCACTGAAATGGAAATAAAATCCTTTTGCACCCGGTTCCTCAGACACTGTCCTCAACACATTGGTTATTCAAGACACGGTCCTTGCCCTGTTGGGTGTCAAGTGCTTTAAGTCACACTCAGATACGGGGTATACTTAATAGTATCGACGTTGACTAATCCCTCCACCAGAAAATTGGACCAGTTGATTTCTCTTCCATCGCTTCTCTTTCCTTTCCACTGAAATGGAAATAAAATCCTTTTGCACCCGGTTCCTCAGACACTGTCCTCAACACATTGGTTATTCAAGACACGGTCCTTGCCCTGTTGGGTGTCAAGTGCTTTAAGTCACACTCAGATACGGGTATACTTAATAGTATCGACGTTGACTAATCCCTCCACCAGAAAATTGGACCAGTTGATTTCTCTTCCATCGCTTCTCTTTCCTTTCCACTGAAATGGAAATAAAATCCTTTTGCACCCGGTTCCTCAGACACTGTCCTCAACACATTGGTTATTCAAGACACGGTCCTTGCCCTGTTGGGTGTCAAGTGCTTTAAGTCACACTCAGATACGGGTATACTTAATAGTATCGACGTTGACTAATCCTCCACCAGAAAATTGGACCAGTTGATTTCTCTTCCATCGCTTCTCTTTCCTTTCCACTGAAATGGAAATAAAATCCTTTTGCACCCGGTTCCTCAGACACTGTCCTCAACACATTGGTTATTCAAGACACGGTCCTTGCCCTGTTGGGTGTCAAGTGCTTTAAGTCACACTCAGATACGGGGTATACTTAATAGTATCGACGTTGACTAATCCCTCCACCAGAAAATTGGACCAGTTGATTTCTCTTCCATCGCTTCTCTTTCCTTTCCACTGAAATGGAAATAAAATCCTTTTGCACCCGGTTCCTCAGACACTGTCCTCAACACATTGGTTATTCAAGACACGGTCCTTGCCCTGTTGGGTGTCAAGTGCTTTAAGTCACACTCAGATACGGGGTATACTTAATAGTATCGACGTTGACTAATCCCTCCACCAGAAAATTGGACCAGTTGATTTCTCTTCCATCGCTTCTCTTTCCTTTCCACTGAAATGGAAATAAAATCCTTTTGCACCCGGTTCCTCAGACACTGTCCTCAACACATTGGTTATTCAAGACACGGTCCTTGCCCTGTTGGGTGTCAAGTGCTTTAAGTCACACTCAGATACGGGGTATACTTAATAGTATCGACGTTGACTAATCCCTCCACCAGAAAATTGGACCAGTTGATTTCTCTTCCATCGCTTCTCTTTCCTTTCCACTGAAATGGAAATAAAATCCTTTTGCACCCGGTTCCTCAGACACTGTCCTCAACACATTGGTTATTCAAGACACGGTCCTTGCCCTGTTGGGTGTCAAGTGCTTTAAGTCACACTCAGATACGGGGTATACTTAATAGTATCGACGTTGACTAATCCCTCCACCAGAAAATTGGACCAGTTGATTTCTCTTCCATCGCTTCTCTTTCCTTTCCACTGAAATGGAAATAAAATCCTTTTGCACCCGGTTCCTCAGACACTGTCCTCAACACATTGGTTATTCAAGACACGGTCCTTGCCCTGTTGGGTGTCAAGTGCTTTAAGTCACACTCAGATACGGGGTATACTTAATAGTATCGACGTTGACTAATCCCTCCACCAGAAAATTGGACCAGTTGATTTCTCTTCCATCGCTTCTCTTTCCTTTCCACTGAAATGGAAATAAAATCCTTTTGCACCCGGTTCCTCAGACACTGTCCTCAACACATTGGTTATTCAAGACACGGTCCTTGCCCTGTTGGGTGTCAAGTGCTTTAAGTCACACTCAGATACGGGGTATACTTAATAGTATCGACGTTGACTAATCCCTCCACCAGAAAATTGGACCAGTTGATTTCTCTTCCATCGCTTCTCTTTCCTTTCCACTGAAATGGAAATAAAATCCTTTTGCACCCGGTTCCTCAGACACTGTCCTCAACACATTGGTTATTCAAGACACGGTCCTTGCCCTGTTGGGTGTCAAGTGCTTTAAGTCACACTCAGATACGGGGTATACTTAATAGTATCGACGTTGACTAATCCCTCCACCAGAAAATTGGACCAGTTGATTTCTCTTCCATCGCTTCTCTTTCCTTTCCACTGAAATGGAAATAAAATCCTTTTGCACCCGGTTCCTCAGACACTGTCCTCAACACATTGGTTATTCAAGACACGGTCCTTGCCCTGTTGGGTGTCAAGTGCTTTAAGTCACACTCAGATACGGGGTATACTTAATAGTATCGACGTTGACTAATCCTCCACCAGAAAATTGGACCAGTTGATTTCTCTTCCATCGCTTCTCTTTCCTTTCACTGAAATGGAAATAAAATCCTTTTGCACCCGGTTCCTCAGACACTGTCCTCAACACATTGGTTATTCAAGACACGGTCCTTGCCCTGTTGGGTGTCAAGTGCTTTAAGTCACACTCAGATACGGGGTATACTTAATAGTATCGACGTTGACTAATCCCTCCACCAGAAAATTGGACCAGTTGATTTCTCTTCCATCGCTTCTCTTTCCTTTCCACTGAAATGGAAATAAAATCCTTTTGCACCCGGTTCCTCAGACACTGTCCTCAACACATTGGTTATTCAAGACACGGTCCTTGCCCTGTTGGGTGTCAAGTGCTTTAAGTCACACTCAGATACGGGGTATACTTAATAGTATCGACGTTGACTAATCCCTCCACCAGAAAATTGGACCAGTTGATTTCTCTTCCATCGCTTCTCTTTCCTTTCCACTGAAATGGAAATAAAATCCTTTTGCACCCGGTTCCTCAGACACTGTCCTCAACACATTGGTTATTCAAGACACGGTCCTTGCCCTGTTGGGTGTCAAGTGCTTTAAGTCACACTCAGATACGGGGTATACTTAATAGTATCGACGTTGACTAATCCCTCCACCAGAAAATTGGACCAGTTGATTTCTCTTCCATCGCTTCTCTTTCCTTTCCACTGAAATGGAAATAAAATCCTTTTGCACCCGGTTCCTCAGACACTGTCCTCAACACATTGGTTATTCAAGACACGGTCCTTGCCCTGTTGGGTGTCAAGTGCTTTAAGTCACACTCAGATACGGGGTATACTTAATAGTATCGACGTTGACTAATCCCTCCACCAGAAAATTGGACCAGTTGATTTCTCTTCCATCGCTTCTCTTTCCTTTCCACTGAAATGGAAATAAAATCCTTTTGCACCCGGTTCCTCAGACACTGTCCTCAACACATTGGTTATTCAAGACACGGTCCTTGCCCTGTTGGGTGTCAAGTGCTTTAAGTCACACTCAGATACGGGGTATACTTAATAGTATCGACGTTGACTAATCCCTCCACCAGAAAATTGGACCAGTTGATTTCTCTTCCATCGCTTCTCTTTCCTTTCCACTGAAATGGAAATAAAATCCTTTTGCACCCGGTTCCTCAGACACTGTCCTCAACACATTGGTTATTCAAGACACGGTCCTTGCCCTGTTGGGTGTCAAGTGCTTTAAGTCACACTCAGATACGGGGTATACTTAATAGTATCGACGTTGACTAATCCCTCCACCAGAAAATTGGACCAGTTGATTTCTCTTCCATCGCTTCTCTTTCCTTTCCACTGAAATGGAAATAAAATCCTTTTGCACCCGGTTCCTCAGACACTGTCCTCAACACATTGGTTATTCAAGACACGGTCCTTGCCCGTTGGGTGTCAAGTGCTTTAAGTCACACTCAGATACGGGGTATACTTAATAGTATCGACGTTGACTAATCCCTCCACCAGAAAATTGGACCAGTTGATTTCTCTTCCATCGCTTCTCTTTCCTTTCCACTGAAATGGAAATAAAATCCTTTTGCACCCGGTTCCTCAGACACTGTCCTCAACACATTGGTTATTCAAGACACGGTCCTTGCCCTGTTGGGTGTCAAGTGCTTTAAGTCACACTCAGATACGGGTATACTTAATAGTATCGACGTTGACTAATCCCTCCACCAGAAAATTGGACCAGTTGATTTCTCTTCCATCGCTTCTCTTTCCTTTCCACTGAAATGGAAATAAAATCCTTTTGCACCCGGTTCCTCAGACACTGTCCTCAACACATTGGTTATTCAAGACACGGTCCTTGCCCTGTTGGGTGTCAAGTGCTTTAAGTCACACTCAGATACGGGGTATACTTAATAGTATCGACGTTGACTAATCCCTCCACCAGAAAATTGGACCAGTTGATTTCTCTTCCATCGCTTCTCTTTCCTTTCCACTGAAATGGAAATAAAATCCTTTTGCACCCGGTTCCTCAGACACTGTCCTCAACACATTGGTTATTCAAGACACGGTCCTTGCCCTGTTGGGTGTCAAGTGCTTTAAGTCACACTCAGATACGGGTATACTTATAGTATCGACGTTGACTAATCCCTCCACAGAAAATTGGACCAGTTGATTTCTCTTCCATCGCTTCTCTTTCCTTTCCACTGAAATGGAAATAAAATCCTTTTGCACCCGGTTCCTCAGACACTGTCCTCAACACATTGGTTATTCAAGACACGGTCCTTGCCCTGTTGGGTGTCAAGTGCTTTAAGTCACACTCAGATACGGGGTATACTTAATAGTATCGACGTTGACTAATCCCTCCACCAGAAAATTGGACCAGTTGATTTCTCTTCCATCGCTTCTCTTTCCTTTCCACTGAAATGGAAATAAAATCCTTTTGCACCCGGTTCCTCAGACACTGTCCTCAACACATTGGTTATTCAAGACACGGTCCTTGCCCTGTTGGGTGTCAAGTGCTTTAAGTCACACTCAGATACGGGTATACTTAATAGTATCGACGTTGACTAATCCTCCACCAGAAAATTGGACCAGTTGATTTCTCTTCCATCGCTTCTCTTTCCTTTCCACTGAAATGGAAATAAAATCCTTTTGCACCCGGTTCCTCAGACACTGTCCTCAACACATTGGTTATTCAAGACACGGTCCTTGCCCTGTTGGGTGTCAAGTGCTTTAAGTCACACTCAGATACGGGGTATACTTAATAGTATCGACGTTGACTAATCCCTCCACCAGAAAATTGGACCAGTTGATTTCTCTTCCATCGCTTTCTTTCCTTTCCACTGAAATGGAAATAAAATCCTTTTGCACCCGGTTCCTCAGACACTGTCCTCAACACATTGGTTATTCAAGACACGGTCCTTGCCCTGTTGGTGTCAAGTGCTTTAAGTCACACTCAGATACGGGGTATACTTAATAGTATCGACGTTGACTAATCCTCCACCAGAAAATTGGACCAGTTGATTTCTCTTCCATCGCTTCTCTTTCCTTTCCACTGAAATGGAAATAAAATCCTTTTGCACCCGGTTCCTCAGACACTGTCCTCAACACATTGGTTATTCAAGACACGGTCCTTGCCCTGGGTGTCAAGTGCTTTAAGTCACACTCAGATACGGGGTATACTTAATAGTATCGACGTTGACTAATCCCTCCACCAGAAAATTGGACCAGTTGATTTCT
>BMAO01001775.1:0-24215 GCA_019973975.1 Trichonephila clavata | reverse complement strand
TACTATACCGTTATATAGATGATATAATAATTTTTGGTAAAAATACTGAATTCAAACCAAATATTATGTTCTACCCTGACAATCTCAACCTTCTAAAATTAATTTAACTCTAATATGGTTGAATTCCTAGATTAGACTTGCATCTATTGACAATAGAGTAGTCTGTAACATTTAAGACAAAAGAGATTCTTTTAGTTCCATGTAATTAAAATTCCTGTATGGAACAGCAATTTGCATGTATCAATTTACAGAAATATTGTTTTGAATTTTTTACTTAGGAATGATAACTTAACTACCAACAAAATAGATAAATTTAATAATATCAAGAATTTCTTCCAATGCTGCTTAGATCATGACTATCCTTTTAACTTCTTAAGAACATATATTCATCACAAATACTTTAATCGTCTTGCTATTTCTGATTTCAAAACCACCATACAACAATAGGATCTCAAAGTCAGCATTTTAGTGTTTTTGCTGTGAAGATTCTGTTTTAACACTCTTCACACAGTTTATTTTTTAAACACCCTTCTTAAAAATCTTATAAAATGAAAAATTTCTACATTTTTAGCAACCAAACCAAATTTCTACATTTTGACAACCAACCAATTTTCTACATTTGTGACAACCAACCAAGTTATAGCCTACCAAATTTGAATGTAATCTTTCTTGGCGTCTTCCTTACAAGCTGGTATAAAGGATGCGTTTAAGTGCAATTTAGATTTTTATCACAACATATAAAAGCTTTCCATCGGTTTCAAGAGTGTTGGATCTCATGGAATAAGCTCTGTGAGCAGATGTTTTAAAATCTTTTTGGAAGAATCCTCTTACTGGGTAATTCTTTTGATATTTTTCTGCTTAAACATTCTGGGAGAATTTTTTGTTTAATAGTAGTCGGTTGTTCTTTCATATTTCTATGAGATTTTTTATACTTTGGATTTTTTATACTTTGGATTTTTTATACTTTGGATTTTTATACTTTAAATTTCCATTTATTTTATTTTGGTATTTCCTACCGAGTTGCAAAGGGGGAAGGTTGGCGCCTTCAAACTAGTTTAACCCCACTTATTCGGTCCTTTGTCCGAAATTGCATTTTGACTCGCTAGGTTCTTATTTGTATTTCATTAGATTTGATCTTAATTCTTTTTTAATTTTTTATTTCCTGTTATGTTCTATATTTTATATAAATTACTCCCATATATATATATATATATATATATATATATATACACATTAATTATTGATATCTAAGTCCTAGCATTAAGAATTCGATTGTATTAAAAAATATACTTATACTTGTAACTCACCTCTTGATAAGAAAAATGAAAGAACTTCTAATTTCTATTTTCTAATAATCTCTATAATTGAAGTACAGAATAATGTTTGCACTTTCGTAACCCTATAACCAAGTGGATTTCTGCAAAACAAATTTTCGGTGGATCTCTACTCCGTAAAATAAACATACAAGCCAGATTTAAAGTCTAAATCTAATAGAGCAAAGACGAAATTTTTATTATCAATACCCCCCATAATCCCGTTGTGAGTCGTTCTCCAAAATAACCATTCTTAGTGGATTTCAATTCAACAAAAGAAAAATATGAACCAAATTCCATTATTATAGTCTTTGTAGTTCGAAAAAAGGATTTTTTTGTCAATAAGCCGCAGTAACCCTTACTACCCCGGGAGTCGATTTCCTTCAAATAATTCTTAGTGGATCCCTATTTAACAAAAAAAAACATGCTTACCAATTTCAAGTATGCGAGTGTAACAATTCAAAAACAGGAATTTTTTTCTTTAACTCCCCTTGACCCCTCGCAAAACACCTTAGGCGTCGATTTTCGTTTTACTCTTTGTTAGAAGAACTCTATTCCAGGAAAGGAACATGCCTACCAATTTTTAAACAGGTAGATTTAATAGTTTAAAAACGGAAATATTTATCTATTACGCCACTTAATCCCCCGAAATTAAACTTAAGGGTTGATTTTCGCAAAAACCATTTTGTAGCGGTTCTCTACTCTATGAAAGGAATCTGCTAACCAAATTTCAACACTAATAGTTTAAAAATGGGAATAATTATTTATTACGCCTCTTGAGCCCCCGCAACGCCACTTGGGGGTCTGTTTTCACAAAATCCATTTTGGGAACTGTACTCTATGAAAGGAATCTGCTTACCAAATTTAAACACTGTCAGTCTAATAAATTAAAAATGGAGAAAAAAATATCTATAACGGCCCTTGAGCCCCCGCACCGCCACCTAGGAGTCGATTTTCACAAAACACATTATATAGTGGATCTTTACTTCATGAAAGGATTCTGCTTATATATTTAAAGATTGTACTTCCAGTAGTTTAAAAACGGAAGTAATTATCTATAACGCCCCTTAAGCCCACGCAATGCCACTGGGGGTTGATTTTAACGAAACCTATTTTGTAGCGTATCTCTACCCTATGAGAGGAATCTGCTTACCAAATTTCAAGTTTATACGTCTAATAGTTTAAAAAACGGAATTTATAACGCCCCTTAATCCCCTCCCCTGCAACACCCCTTGGGGGTCAATTTTCCCAAAACCCATTTTGTAGCGGATATTTACTCCATGAAAGAAACATGCCTACCAATTTTGAAGCAGGTAGGTCTAGTAGTTTAAAAACGGAAGTAATTATCTATAACACCCGTTAAGCCCCTCAACACTCCTTGGGGTCAATTTTCTCAAAACACATTTTGTAGAGGATATCTACTCCATGAAAGAAACATGTCAACCAAATTTAAAATCAGTAGGTTAAATAGTTCCGGATTTGTCGTGATTAGTCAGTCAGTCCGTGAGTCGCTTTTCTCCTCGTATATATAGATATGCCTTTGGATAAATGTGCTTTTCGTAAAGAAATAACGAAATGGCGAAAGTTTTAAGAAGTATTCCAAGAAAATCTTCAGAATAAATTAATTGTTAAAAAGGAACGGCATATGTTTTGAAAATTTGATAAAAAAGCAAGAAGCATAAGTTTCTGTAGTCATAGCAAATTTAGTTCATTGGCAAAAAGAATTCATGTAGGAATGCCATTTCCTTTTTAAGTTAATACAATTTATGTACAAATATGAAGTATTGTGTATAAAAATGAATCTATTTATAGGCTAACCCTTTCCTTTTTTTAAAAATCATTCATTTTTTTTTATATTTGGTGTATAGCCTACACTCGTAAATTTCGTTCTTATTCTTTGCATAAAATTGCTCGTTATACCCCAGGATATTTAGTAATTATTTTTTTACCATATATACTATACTTTTTTTTTTGTAAATTGTGCTGTCGAATTAAATTGGAATACTTAAAGTTGAAAATAAAAGGTTTTTAAATAACATTTCAAATAGTGTAAAATAATTATTTTCCCAAAATAAAAAAAATGAACATCTATAGGCGATTTATTAACATAATTACAACGTTCGTGAAAGTTAAAAAAACTTTTTTTAAGCGAATAACTTTTTGACTTTTTTAAATCCATTAAAATAGCACAAGCAATGGAATGTTCTAAAAGAAAAATAAATGTATGTAACATAAATTGTTTTCAAACGATTTCTTATTGACAAATAAAACTGTCAAATTGTTTGTTTTTATAAATCTCTTTAAACGTGTTTTTCAATACTATTATAAGAACAATGATGTACACAAACTATATAGGAAAAGTTTGCATTTAAAAAAAATCCATAGACAGATTGAGCACCAGGGCGTAGTCTTCATACTAAATATTAAAAATCTTTTGGTGAATGGGAGGGCTATAAACCACCAAACCCCACCCTTGCATAAGCCACTGTATAAGAAATTAAATACAGTATTGAGGTATGAGTTTCAAACGAATAGATTGAAAAACAGTATTATTTAAGAAAGGAATCATTCTTCCCTCCTTGTAGATAAATACTTGGATGTGTGTGTGTGCAAAGTCACATTTTTTACCCCAAGTTCCAATAAGTGTGATTCATACTGTTATTTTTAAAACATAAGCTGAAAAGGAGTTAAATAACATATGTATTAAGCATAATAATTTCAAACATTTCATTTCTTATTCATGTACTTTTAATTGCTAGGTAGAAAATATTGTTTTGACCAATTGTTACTGAAAAAAAATCTAGAAATAATATTAAAAAATAAATACAGTGATTTTCGTTTGTTTTACGAAAGTTCACGCCAGAATAAAAATTTATGATTGTAGCGAAAACAGTTTTTTATATGTTTAAAATAAACAAATAAGAGAAAATGCATTTCTGTTTGAAAAAGAAATGAGCTCCAAAATTTTGAGCTGGTTATTTATTATTGTTTACATAAAGTAAAATAATATAAGCACAAATAAATAACAAAACAATAAACCAAAGTATAATAATATAAACGTAGGCCTAAATCACTTGTTTATAAATTTACAGAAGTTAACAGTTAAATATTTTCGATATCAAAATTGTTCACCACAATATTTCAAATATTATGAAATGCCAAATTTTGATTTTGAATAATTTAAGAAGTACCTGAATGTCTAAATCTTATAATATTCTAGTTCTACTATTCCTTGAGTTTTCAAACTGAAGATGTGAACCGAGCAGAAGATATGATAGTTTTCCCAACCTCCTTCGAAATAAAAGCTCGTTTTTAATTTTGGATAAACCGTGGCGATTGCGTAACAACCCTTCAAAGCAAGTGTCTCGTCTCCAGTTCTGTGCATGAGAAGACACATGTTTACAATGAAGCTGCAAAGGGCTGTCAATTCCAAGAAGGGGTTGTCTTCGATGAGGGCATCAGCAATTATCTGAGCAAATTGACCGAATTCATTGGCATCTCTCCTGATATGTTCCATGTAAATAGCAGCTGAGAAACACAGGTACTTGTAAATTTGCCTTGAATACAATATCACAGCTCTGCCCATCGTGCTTGTAAATGGCGACGGAGGCAAATCTCTGCTTTCGATGGTTCCCAAATCAAGATCTGCTACTAAAAATTCTTTGAAGCAGTATTGCATGAGATCTTTTGCGAAGGCTAGAGCTTCATCGTCCATGATGAAGATGCGAAATTTGCTTCTAAAAGAAAATCATTAATTATCAAAATATTTTGCTATAATTTCTTGCGCTCTTTATAAAATTCTCAAAGTCAAACAATAAAGATTGTTATATTTATCACCGAAAACCAATATTATTGACGATGATAAAAAGTACTAGTTGTTACCAACGTTTACTTTCAATAATTTGAAAATTCTTTTTTTTTTGTTTGATAGATTACGTTGCTGATTAAAATACCCAGTTCCCTTTGAATCGATAAGGCTTTAAAACTCAGATTTTATAACACATTAGAAACAGCAGACCAGGGTGATTTTCAATCAGAATGCAAATTAGAAGACAACAGTATTAGATTTTTCAGAAAAATATTTGTATTTAAAAAGGGTGAATGAGGAAGAAATATTCGTACTTGTTATTTCAAATTGTAACATTATTTTTGCAAAAGTAATAGGGAAAAATGAATTTTTTCCACTTAAAAATTCTTAAATTATAAGCATGTAATGAAATTACGGACATTTGAAACATTAATTCAAGCTAAAATAAATAATTACATTTTATACCTTATGGAATTTTTTAAACATAAATTAATTTACTGGCATGAAAAAAAGAAAAAACACAACACCCTTATTTAATGTTCGCAATTATCACCCTTGCTAGATAAACATGTGACATTAATGATGTCTCAAATTCTATGATGCGCATGGATTAATTTGATTTCATTAAGCCTATACCTAACATTAGCTCATAGCAGGGGTCACCAAAGTGGTCTATATAGACCCCTAGGGGTCTATTTAACAACAGTATGGGGTCTATCTGACCCAAGGGATCGAATGGGGGTCTATTGGGACTCGAAGGAAAAACAGTTCTTAATACGCAAATCACACATATCCAACTGCGTACGTAAAAATTTAAAATAATTTTATAATTGACTTTTTTTATATTCTTTATAGAAAATAAAATAATAAATCAGAAAACAATCTACCCCCTTTTTCCTTATGGGTTTTCGTATGTATACCGTGACGTCACAACTTGACCTTGTGACCAGTTTTTAATTTGCACGACTCATAGTATGTAGCCAAAAGAGCGATTGAGGCTTATGGCTTTCTATGCATTAAGCGCGAAGGGAATCTTCAGTACTCCGTTTTCTTTCTTCTTATGCGTGTGGTTTTAGTTCTTTTAGTTTTTTTCTATTTTATACGGCAGTTACGCATCGTGTCGTTGGTCCGCCCTTTGTCTCCATAGCAAACCATACGAGCCTTGCATATGACTCAGATGCATATGTGCGCTTGTCCAATTCTACACTGGATGCTACAAACGCAAATATCATATGCATTTTCAGCTATCTTTGTGAACTGTGAACAGTATTAAATGCTCTCGTAGTGTCATTATTACTACTATTATATCTACCATTGGATAATTAGTTATTGTTTCTATAAAACTATTCGTTTAGTTTTGATATCAATTTTAATTATTGTTACTTGTGAAAAGGTAAGCTTTAATAATGTGGATTAGTATAATATACCAACTTAATTTTAACTTATTTACAGAACTCTAATTTAAAAATGACAGCTTCAGTATCTAAAAAGAAATGTCGGTATTATTCATTGGATTACTTAAAATTTGGGTTTATTTGTTCACCGACAAATAAAACTATTCATATGTGTCTTATATGCGAAAAAACTTTTGGAAATGAACACATGAAACCGTCAAAAATGAAAGATCATCTTGAAAGGCTTCATTCAGATAAAAAAAAAGGAAGAATTAGAATTTTTCAAAAAACTCAAAGAAAAATTCACATGTCGACCAACTTTAAAAAGTTTTATGAAACAGTCTACTGAAATTGAAAATGAAGGAGGATTAGTTGCTTCGTACAAGATTTCGCTTAATATAGCAAAGAGGGCAAAACCTCACACAATCGCAGAAGAAATTGTAGTACCTGCAATTAAAGACGTCATTGAGAATGTGATGAAAAAAGACTCTACTAATGTTTTAAAGTCTTTACCATTAAGTGCAAATTCTGTAAAACGGCGTATTGACGAAATGGCCGAAGAAATAGAAAACACAGTAGTTTCGGAGCTAAAAAATTGCAAGTTCTCTATACAACTTGATGAATCTGTTTTTGGCGTTTCTGCTATTCTTATGGCGTATGTTAGATATATTCCAGCAAAATTAAAGGAGAAGTCATTGATGAATTTTTATTTGCTAAATATCTTGAAACCGATGGGAAGGGAGTGACAATTTTTAGATGTTTACAAGAATATTTAAATAAATATGACATTCCGCTTGAAAATATAATAGCAGTAGCCACACAGATGGCGCACCTTCTATGGTAGGGCGTTACCGTGGTTTTGCTACATGCCTCAAAGAAAAAGTGCCCGGTATTCGTACTATTTATTGTGTGTTGCATAGACACAACTTAGTAGCAAAATATCTGAGTTCAGAGTTACATGAAGCTTTACAGTTTTGTATTAAATCTATTAATCAAATTAAAGCTCAACCTCTTAAATCAAGATTATTTGCCAAACTTTGTGAGGAAAACAATGAGTTATTTAACCAATAACTTCTGCACACCGAGGTTAGATGGTTGTCTAGAGGTGTATACTTGCAACGGCTCGTCAATTTATTTGACTCCACGACAGAATTTCTGAACGAAATAAATCCTGTTCTAAGCAATGAACTCCAAAACAATAAGAACCATATTTTTTATTTAGCAGACTTATTTGGAAAATTTAATGACGTTCAAACAAAACTGCAAGGAAAAGATGTAACAATTATTTAAGCTCGGACACTACTGTTAGGCTTCCATGTAAAATTAAATTTATTTAGATCTTCATTGCTACGTAAGGATTATAAGTATTTTTCAAATCTGCAACAATTAAAAATAAAAGAAGAAGACTTGGAAATATATACAAATCATCTTCAAAAATTAAGCGACGATTTTAAACTGCGCTTTGTTGATTTGGAAAACATCGACATCCCTGATTGGATTATTGCGCCATTTTTGGCGCAAATTGATAACGTCGACATCAACATACAAGATGAGCTTGCTGAACTATTGTCCGATCTTGAAGCAAAATCGCTTATTAAAAATTTGACAATACATAAATTTTGGACTAATATAAATATAAAGCAAAAATATGTGAAACTTTACGAAATGGCTCAGCCATTTATGCTTACGTTTCCAAGTTCGTATATGATTGAAGCCGGTTTCAGTCACGTTAATTCAATTTTAACTAAAAACAGAAATAAATTAAATGTGGAGCTTCGAGGGGATTTACGGTTAAAATTGACTAATTTCGAACCCAATATAGCGAACCTTGCCAAGAAACACCAGGCACACTCATCTCATTAAGAAGTAAAAAATCTGTAGCTACTTTATTTCTTGTTTCTGATTTATTAAATATTTACACTAATATATAGTTTTATTTTAATTACCTGAAAATTACAATTGTGGGGGTCTATGGAGATTTCGAAAAATTATATAGGGGGCGATGATCAAAAAAGTTTGGCGACCCCTGGCCTATAGCCTAACATTAAGCCTATACCTAAACTAAATTCAGTGGCGCACAAAAACCCATGAGGGCCAAGGCCTACTGTGCTCATTTTTGTTTTCGGAACCTTTGGAACTAAAGTGCATTGTCAGATGTTCGGGTCAGTCTGACGTGAATACCCTCAATGTTTAGTTTCCAAGCAAGTGTACCTAATTTCTTAAAAACAGTTACAGATTCTGGATTTTTGCATATTTAACTTGAACTTTCTGTAGCTCACTGTCCATATTTTATTCAAGTCTGAACTTTCGTTTCAGAAATTTTCTGAAAAACATGTACGGAGGTCCGTAGCAGAAATAACCTAACCAAACAATCAATCTAGAAAACGTTTTATTCTGTAGCAATGGCTTATAACGAAGTTATTTTTAGTTATTTTAGTATTTTTTTCTACGTTTATAAGAAAAAGGACTTCTTATTTGATAACCATAGGATAAAATACTAAATGCGTGGTGTGTTATTCAGTGTGAAGGCACTGAAGAGTAAACATTCCCGATTTCTTTTTAAATTGTTCCATCCAGAAACACACCGATAGTGGAATTCATGTTACTCGGAATGAGAAAGGGAGAATAGTTCAATTTCTTTTAGAATTTAGAAAAAGAAGGGCGGGGTGGGGGGGGGAGAATATTATACGGGAGGATAATATACGAGGGGAGAGTTTTATACAAATTTTTAATTATACAAGTCAGAGAGCGCAAGTCTTCTCCCCCCCCCCCACGTTTGGGAATAAAAGGTGAACCACTTCACTTGGTTTTAATGTAAATTAGTCACGTGACACCACCCTCTACTTTTAGATATATTTATTCAATTCTTTTTTTTTTTTTTTTTTTTTGTAACAGAATTATTAGATTCTTTGCGAATAAATCATCACAAAAGAAACAAAAACACGTTCTTTCAAAATTTGTTGAATATTATTTAAATGATTTTAAAGGGTTTGCTATAATGATCGGGGGGTTACTTTCCGTTTGTTTGCTCAAAAGGCTATCGATGAAATAATTAAATGCAAAACATAATCCTCTAAAGACTTCGTGTATAAATCTTTGAAAAGTGACCGAAACATTTTTTAGGTCCAAACACTGTATTAAATTCTTGAAAATCAAAAGGTGTTCTAATTGCAACCAGCTTTACGCTTATCCTCTCCTGTAATAAGTATTTGAAAGTAAGCTTAAATTAAATAATTAAAAAATATATCGCTTTTTTTAATTTAGGGGAAATTTCCTATTTATGTTTTCATAATGCTGGTTTGGAATCTCCATCTTCCCGGACAAAAAGCAAAATGGCCACCTATTAAACATATACTTTTATAACTATATATTATTTGTTTTAAATTACAGTCAAATAGTTTTAAATTATAGTATCTATACAAATAAATAAAATTGAAGTGTCTGTTTGTAATTTCAAATTAGCAGCTTTTTACTTAATGCACTAAAAGTATATACGGTACTCATAACAAAAAACCAATTTTTAAAATTTTTGTCTGTCTGTCTGTCTGTCTGTTTGTTCCGGCTAATCTCGGAAACGGCTGGTGCGATTTTAAAAATTCTTTCACTAATGGAAAGCTACATTAACGGGGAGTAACATAGGCTATATTTTATTCCCGTATTCTTACGGGAACGGAAACTATACGGGTGAACGTGAAACTGAATGCCAAGATGAACGCCAAATTGAACGCCAAGCTGAGCTAATGAAGTCGTTGTTTTGGTTACTGGCGACCGATGCTCTTCATGAGACATAATAAATTTACGCGCACATGATAATACGCTGACACGTGCCATAATTTTTTTTTATGATAGTTATCTCACACTGTTCAGTTAAGTAGAGCATCAGCTGTTTCGGATGCACTTTAAAAAAAAAAAAATCAAGGCTTCATAAGCAAAAAGCAATGCAAGAAACAAAAAATTGATAAGTTTTACGGTTAGTTTTAATCCTTTATTTTTTTTTTTTATTTACATTTTTAGTCACATTTAAACAATAGTTATTATAATCCCAATCTATATCTATACAAATAAATAGACTGCGGTGCCGTAGGGACTGGGTTCGAATCCCGGAGAAGGCATGGATGTTTGTGTTGTAATCCTTTCTTCTGTCTGTGTTGTATGCCCCCGTGTTATACATTGCGTGGTGCACGGGGTTTATAAATGTTAAACAAAAAAAAAATACAAATAAATAAAATTGAAGTGTCTGTTTGTAATTTCAAATTAGCAGCAATTGTTTGCGGGGCCGGGGGTTTAAGGGGCGTTAGAAATTCCGATTTTTAAGTTATTAGACGTACAGTCTTGAAACTTAGTAAGTAGATTCCTCTCATAAGGTAGAGATACGCTACAAAATGGGTTTCGTGAAAATTGCCCCCAAGTGGCGTTGAGGAGACTTAAGAGGCGTTATAGATAATTATTTCCATTTTTAAACTATTAGACGCACAGTTTTTATATTTGATAAGTAGATTTCTTTTATAGAGTAGAGATCAGCTATAAGAAGGTTTTGTGAAAACAGACCTCTAAATGGCGTTGCGGGGGATTTAGTGGCGTACTAGATAAATATTTTCGTTTTTAAACTACTTCACCTCCCTGCTTGAAAATTGGTAGGAATGTTTCTTTCATGGAGTAAATATCCGCTACAAAACAGGTTTGGGAAAAATTGACCCCCAAGGGGTGTTAAGGGCAGATATAAATAATTATTTCTATTTTTAAACTATTAGACGCACAGTTTGAAATTTGGTAAGCAGATTCCTCTCATAGGATATACATACACTACAAAATGTGTTTTGTGAAAATCGACCCCCTAAGCCGCGTTACGGGGGTTCAAGGGGCGTTATTGATTTTTTTTTTTTTTTTTTTGCTTTTTTAATTTATTGGACGCACAGTCTTCAAATTTTGCTAAGCAGATTCCTTTCATAGTGTGCAATTCCCCTAAAAAATTGGTTTTGTGAAAACAGACCCAGAAGTGGCGTTGCGGGGGCTCAATTGGCGTTAGAGATAATTATCCCCATTTTTAAACTATTAGACGTACAGTCTTGAAATTTGATAAGCAGATTCCTTTCGTAAAGTAGAGAACCACTACAAAATGGGTTTCGCGAATATGAACTACTAAGTTTAATTTCGGGAGATTAAGAGGCGTAATTGATAAATATTTCCATTTTAAACTATTTGATCATCCTGCTTGAAAATTGGTAGGCATGTTCCTTTCATGGAATAGAGTTCGTCTAACAAAGAGTAAAACGAAAATTGACCCCCAAGGAGGGTTGCGAGGGGTCAAGAGGAGTTACAGAAAAAAATTCATGTTTTTAATTGTTAGACCCATATACTTGAAATTTGTTAAGCATGTTTCTTTTGTTGAATAGGGATCCACTAAGAATGTATTTTAAGCAAATCAAGTTCTGGGGGGTGCAGGGGGTTACTGGGACGTATTGACAAAAAAAATTACTTTTTTCGAGCCACAAGGACTATAATAATGAAATTTGGTTTGCATTTTTCTTTTGTTGAGTTGAAATCCGCTAAGAGCGGTTATTTTGGAAAACGGCTCTCAACGGGATTACGGGGATATTGATAGTAAAACTTTTGTTTTTTTTTCTGTTAGATTTAGGCTTGCATGTTCAATTTACGGAGTAGAGATCCACCGAAAATTGGTTTTGCGGGAATCCACTTGGTTTTTGAGTTACGAAAGAGCAAACATCATTCTATGCTTCAATTTTAGAGATTTTTAGAAAACACAAATTAGATGAGTTCTGCCCCTTTTTTTATCAACAGACGACAGTTACAGGTATAAGTATATTTTTCAATACAATCGAATTCTTAATGAAGGACTTAGATATCAATAATTTATACATATATATAAGCAGTAAAAATTTATAAAACATCATGAAATTCCCAGCGAAGCGGGCGGGTAACAGCTAGTATAACATATATTTAGGAAGAGACATGCAACAAAATATTAAGTACAACAATGAAAGCAAGCAATATATGAATATTATACTGAGTGGATCTTGTATGAGTAGAGACAGGCGGTCGGGAAACGTTTAGTCAACAAACAAAAAAAATTTTATTTTAAAAAATTATAACTAGAAATAGAATTTAAATGAAAAATTAACTGACCTTAGAATAAAAATAGCAATGAAAATTTTATTTAAATATTTGTTAAAGTATTTGACAGTATTTAGGAAATATTTATTTAAATTACATGATGTTTTGACTTGAGAAAAACTACATAAGAAAAGGTCATTTTTAAGAGAATAAGCAATAAACGTATCTTTTTACAAGCAGAAGAAAAAAAAGAATTTTTAAAAATTTGGAATTAATGACATGGAACAATTGAGTCGTATTCCTGAAGGATCCAAAATTGTTCTTAACATTTTAATATCTTCAAACTGAAGAGAATTTCGGCGTCCCATAAAAATTTTCTCAACACAAAAATGGTTTATTTTTCTTTATGTTATAAAACAATATTTTTTTAAGACAAATAATAATGGAAGGTTATTTAAATTAATGTAATATTTTTAAAAGACATTTCATTCACAAGAGCTTATGAAAATCTTATTGCATTTAAAAGGTAATTACAATGCATAGTTATACACATCTTCAAACTCACATTGAATTTTATTTTAAAATAAAAATGCTGTTGTTAAACTACATAAAACTGATCATTATAATAGTATTTAAATGAATGAATTTTAATCCAAAATAGTTACTTTGAGTTATGCACTTTTCTCTTTATGTTTCAATTTGTTCGAATATAAAAATATTGCACTTTACATAATTTTTTAAAAAATTTAGCTTTCTAAAATAAGTAAAAAATATTACATTTGAAAACAGTTAGTTTAAATTCAGTCAACGTACTATCAATTATTTTTAACAGTGAAGGTTTAGTGCAAATCATTTCAATCGAATAGAAAATTTCGAATAAAATCAAATATAGCTTAAGTAAAAACTTATTTTCATCCTTTTTAAATTTCTTAGTATAATAATTGTTTTGTAAAAATTAAATACATTGAAAAACAGCTAAAATAAAATATAATTTAAAAAGGATTATTTTTAAAGTGTAAGAAGTAAAAAAAAATTATTATTAAATTATTTCTTTTTCAGAAATTAAAAAAAAAATTCAATATGAAAATTTTTTTTGAAATTTTTACTTACCTATTTAGCGATGGTAAGAAAATCTTTATTAATAACACTGAGTTGACTAACAAATTAGTAAATTATTTCAATATGAAATTATATATGTCTACTTTAAAAATCGAAAAAAATTAATGTAACTACCAATATTTTTTTATTCGTAATCTAATTTCCTCTTGTGTTCAATATGATAATATTATATTATTAATAATATTATTTAACTCCAGATGTTCACTGGTAGAAAATAAAAATGAAACATTTTTTTTAATTCGAAGTTTTTATTTATCGAGAGAAATGGAATTCGTTGCTCTGCGAATTAGTTTATCGTTTGCTTGAAAAGTGACGTCACCGAACATTGAATATTTCTCACTTTCTAATTTCATGTAAATAAAAGAAAATATTTCAGCACATTTAATAGATTCTTTATTAGCAGCTTTTTTAAAATAGGATTTTTTTTTAATATTCAAAATATTAGTATGTTCTTTGTCAGATAAATTTAAGGTGATTCCAAAGTAATGTATTTTGGAGGGAGTTTAAAATAATAAGATGAATAAATAGTTTATGAAAAAATAAATGCAATGTATAAATGTTTATAGTTTTTTGAAAATCAATAATTTCTTTTCACATTGATATTATACGTATCGGAAGATAACCTTTTAGAATAGATTTGTACTGCAAATATTAATTAGTGCCGCTGATTTTTATTACTAGTTATTACAGTTTTATTTATAACTGTAAACTGCGCTGACTGAAGAGCGCCGCTAGTGTAATGTTTAGAATTAGTCAGTTGAAAGGTTTCTGGACTTCGAACAAGTTGCGGGGGAAATTTGAGCGTAAGAATTTTGATACATGTAATTCTGTATACAAATAAATGAGATACTAATTAAAAATATTTTACTATGAGAAATTTTAAAATGATATTTGTTCTAAAACAGTGTAAATAACTAATTTAATGTTCCTGAGGTGCAGCTAAAGAAGAAAAAGTAATGAACTGCTCTCCCTCTGCTTTTGACTTACTTTATGCAAACAAAATTCTTGTGGTATACCACAAGAATTTTGTTTGCTTAAAACCACCAAACCATGGTCTTTTAATTATAAGGCTACACAATAGCCTTTAAAAAAAATTTTTTTTTAGGACACAGCAGTAAAAATAATTTCGGTTTTATAACCAGATTATAATCTTAAGTTGATTCTGAAAGTAAAAATTCAATTTAACAAGTCTTTATTTTACAACTTAAAAAATTAAGAATATTTGAAGTTTTTTCAAATTATTATAAAATGCTCAATTTTCAAAATCTTTTAGTCATTTGAAATGATTTCTATTTCTTAGATTATTGTGAACAAAAGTTAGTATGGATTTGAAAATCTGTTCCCTAGTTGATTTTTAATAATTATTTTTCTAGCTAAACATGGAAAAAATACAAAATTTTTTAAAGTATTGAATTTAGCTTTTTTCAAGAGAATAACTAGAGATCTCAGACTTAAATCAATACTAATTTATAGAACATACATTTTGGAATATATACAAAAAATTTTAAGACCCTATCTTTAACAGATAGAAAAACCTTAGGGATAAAAATATATTTATATGTTCAAAATTGAAATTCTGAGAAAGACACATTAAAAGTCTGTAAAGTTACAAAGGAAAGTCTAATATTGCTTGTAAGGCTCTAACTTTTAGTACTTAATTTTCCAATTTAAGTTCTACATTAAAAAACTGCTTTAATTAAATATGACTGAAAATAATTTTTTAATTCAAAATATATTTTTGCATAATATTGATATCAATAATTACAACGACCGGTTATTCAGCCAAATTTCAACACAACATTTTCACAAAAGTTTTGAAAACAAAGTATCTATGTAGAAAATAACAAGGATACTAATTTAAGCTAAAAATCATTGAGGTGGTAGATAAAATGTATTTTTTTTTTAGTTTTAAATTGGGCATGTTAGCAAATTTGAGTTTTTGTTGCGCAGCTTTAAAATTTATCAATAAGGTATTACAATATGTTTGCTGTAATGTACACTCTTGTCCATAAATTAGGGATAATGAAGTTCAGGCAAAGAAAGAGACAAAAGCAAAACAAATTTGACTTATTTGTAAAGTCTATTTATTAAACAAAAGGTAAAGAGCAAAAAAGATGCTATATGTTTGACATAATTAATAAAAATTGCGATTTTTACTCCCTGGAGCAAATTTTAAAAAAGAACCTTTTACAAAAAATAGTATAACATAGTTAGTATGATGGCTAATACGGAGTATGTCTCCCGGACGATGCAATACAGGCCTTGCAACGCCTACGCATGCTGAATATCAAATTATCAATCTGATCTTGGGGAATATTACACCACTCATCAATCAATGCCCTTCGAGGTTCCAGTAGACAGGTGAGAGGGGGTTGGCGGGCTGCAATTCGTCGGTCAAGCATATCCCACACATGCTCTATTGGATTCAAGTCCGGTGAGTATGCTGGCCAATCCATACGGGTGATATCCTCCGATTCAAGGCATCTGTCTACAATGTTTGCACGGTGAGGACGGGCGTTGTCATCCATAAACAAAAATTCGGCACCCATGGCTCCGAAACAAACGTACATGTTGTTCCAGAATGACATCCCGATAGATGTGGCCTGTCATCGTTACACTCTGAACATGCAGGTCAGTTCTGGAACCAAGAATAATTCCTCCCCAAACGAGCCATCCTGCACCACCGTACCGGTGTCGTTCAATGGTGTTTTCTTGGTGGTAACGGGTACTTGGCGCTCTCCATATGAAAGTCCGGTGAGAATCAGACTGCAAACTAAACCTGGACTCGTCGGAAAACATCACACAAGACAATTGTTGTGGTGTCCACAATGCATGCTCTCTACTCCAGGTTAATCGCAGGCGACAGTGAGTTGCGGTAAGGGGAACACATCTGACAGGCCTACGAGCTTATAGACCAATATGCCATAAGCGTCTGTACACGGTCTGCCTTGAAACTGTCTTACCTTTAGCTGAAGAGAACTGACGAGATAGGTCTGATGCTGTGCTCCGTCTGTTTCTTTTGGCAGTAACTGCCAAATACCGGTCCTCATTTGGCGTTGTAACTCGGGGGCGACCTGTGCTGTAACATCTACTCACATTACCATCATCTTTGAATCGTTGCCAAAGCCTGGAGATGACACTCTGTGCGATTCCAAGTTCCTCGGATATTTCCAGCTGGGTACGTCCACATTCCAGTCGTCCGATAATTCTACCACGTAAAAAAGCATCCAAATGCTTTCTTTGTGCCATAACTATGCGGTTATTGCACTGAAAGGCTTTTAAAGCGCTTGTGAACCATTTTACTTCTTTGCCACCATTCCTTATATACCCCTCTCTTACACTCTCGTCATTGTGACGTACTATCCGCGCCATCTGGTGGTTTCCTGTAATTTGCATATTCTTCTTCAAGATGTGTGTGATAATTCTACAGGTGAAATTTTTATTTTAGAGTTCAATTTCTGTGTGATTCTGAATTAACCTTAATTTATGGACATGAGTGTAGTTTAATACATTATGGAAATATTAATTTTAACTCCAGTGCTTGAATTGAGAATACTTGTATTCGGAAGTTAAATAGCAGTATTATCTGAGAGCAATTTGAGAAGCATCATTTTATGTAGTATTCCATCTATTCGAAATATTGATTCTCATAGAGCCTAAGAACGTTTTGGCTATGGCATTTTTTCAACAGAAAAAAATCAAAAGTAAAGCTTTAAAGTTATATAAACCGTTTTTAAAACAAAAATTTTACCTTAATTTACTATTAGAACTCAAAAAACTCAAAACATAATCAAGCAGAAATTATTTTAGTAATGAAAATTCAAATTGATAACCATTTCAGTTTGAAAGAATTGACTGTGCTCAAAAATATTTTTAATTAATTAAATTTAAGAGTGGAAAAAATGCTTTAAAATGAATTCAAAACCCAAACTTAAGCTCAGAAAACTTCAAATATCTTAAAAACTAATTTGTTATCAGATCTGAAATTGGGCGGCAAGCTTCCCAATAATATAAGCCACAATAAAATGCAAAATACAAACAAAAATATATTTTTTAGCAGATTGTAGGATATTGCGTAGCCTTAAATTGCTTACAATGAGAATAGTTTAATATTTTATGGAAATTGTGTTGGAAAAAAAAATCTGCAAAAGTGTAGGTAGCAGTTTTTTTTATTGAAAATATCACTGAGGTTTATTTTTTTAAAAGTATATTGAAAGTTGATTATGTGCTAAGTTAAGTTTCTAACTTGAAACCAGTTTAAATGGTAATAACAGCATAAATGTTGGTTTTGAAATTTTAATCGTGTTAGTTATTATCACCATCGAAACTTATTTTAGCAGAATACCACTTGCAACAAACTACCGTGTTGATATTGACTCAGCAATGAGTAATATGGCACTCATCAATATGTTATTCATCACTTGACGCATTCTTTATTAAAATTTATTCCTCATATTCTAATGTTTTATTAATTTCCAATTTAATTTACGAGCTCGTATTCCTTGAAACTGCAGCTCTGTTTCAATATAAAATGGCTCGTCACACGCAAGGTAATTTTTGAAACCACCAATGAAGTATGTTTCCATTCGCATTCTCTGTATAATATTCAAAACTGTTCTTATTCAATATCCTATTTCATTGAAAGTTATTCAAATATATTTTCCAATTTATTTCAAGTCTGATTTTATTTGAATAGTATATTTGAATATAGTTATTGGTTATTGATATATTAGAACACTTTAGTACATATTAATTAATGAAAAACTTGTATTTTATTCGCATACATTTTTGAAATATTCTTGTTATCACGAACACTCTAATTCATTGTTATTCTGAGATGTCTACAAATACTGATACATTAAAAGATAAAAGAACTGTGTGTTCTTAAAACTGAACCACCAAAATTAATCACAAAAATAAAAGACCATTTGGCAGATGAAAACCCTGTTTCAGAGCAATTAGGTAGAAATAAGTTACATTTGATTGAAAGGGAAAAGAAAATTCAGAAATTAAATATTCAAATCGAAATTGCTATGGATGACTTAAATGAATTGAAAATCGAAATAAAATCCAAATCAAGAATATTCAGATTGGATATTTAATGCTAGGTTCGATGTCGAAATACTTCTTGAAAAGCCTAAAATACCCATTCAATCTCAGTATTTTTATTCAAACCCTGAAGATACATTACATTCAAAATCCAATACAAAACTACCCAAATTTGATCTCCATATTTTTAATGGCAATATATTAATAACATGCTGAGTTTTAAGAATGTTTTTTTTGGTTCTACCATTCATGATAATCTTGATTTGACGAATGCTATAAAATTACAATACTTGCAAGTATCTGTTTTAGACAATGAAGCTCCATTAATGAAAAGGTTCCCATTTGCTGGTAAAAATTTAACCATTATGGTAATAAACGAGCTCTAGTAAATTCAGTACTCTTAAGACTTTCTTCTCGAAAGACACTGACGGGAAAAAATCCCAACACCAAGAAAAAATTATTGTATAGTAATGAAATTTTTGGACAATGCAATTGTCTATTTAACATATTTAATTGATTAAATTCTCAAGATCACAGGTTAATTTAAGCTCAAGAAAATGCATTTCAAATGTTAAACGTATTTCAAATGTTAGTCGGTGTAAACTTTTGAATTTTGAATGCAAGTGTGCATGCATTGAGACATACAGATGCCGAACGTACCTTTGCGGTATGAAGTTCCATGCTTTTTGTACTTGTGTTCATACTGAAACGATCAGTGCTGGCTGGGGATGATGCTGGAGTTGTCATCCAGTGATATCCCATACGTGATCGATTGGAGACAGATCTGGTGATCTCACAGGCTAAGGTAACTTGTCAACACTTTGTACAGCACGTTGCCTTACAACTGCGGTGTGAGAACGGGTGCTATTCTGCTGGAAAACTCCCCCTTGAATGCTGTTCATGAATTCATTACTAGAGGTTGAATTACCAAACTGACGTACAAATTTGCAGTCTGTGTGTTTGGAATAACCACAAGAGTGCTCCCCTTCTGTCATAGGAAATTTCTTCTCAGACCATGACTCCAGGTGTAGGTCCAGTGTGTCTAGGTCACAGACAGTTTGATTGCAAGCGTTCCCCTTGCCACCTTCTGACCAACACACGCCCATCCCTGACACCAAGACAGAAGCTGCTTTCATCAGAAAACACAACAGATCTCCACTATGTCCTCCAATGTGCTCTGTCTTGACACTACTGGAATCGGAAATGGCAATGGCTTGCAGGGTGCCTGGATTGGAGCTGTCCTTAAAGTAACTAATTTCTAACAGTTCGTAATGTTAATGTAGTACTAACTGCAGCTCGAATTTTTGCCACAGACGTTTTGAGATGTCCCACAGCAATGCTCTGAATACAGTAGTTTCAGTTGTACCACAGTTATGGGGTCTATCCGTGAATCTTCTCTTAATCCTCTTGGGGCAAAATTATTCTTTTTTAGCTGTAAGTGCTGTTGAAAACGTTCCCTCGAAGAAAAATAATTGATTTTTCAAATGAATTGTTCTGTTTAAGCTCTGGCATTTAGGTACGCGATGTTAGTCAATAGATAGTCGTTGGAGGGTCACTAATTGATAATTGGAGATTAAAGTTATTAAAATTGGGAACTAGATAAAATTCCTTATGTTTGCATTCTTCTCAGTGTCTAAATGTATTACAGAAACAACCTCTTCCTTATTTTTAAATTATACTTTTTAGTTGTTTCTTCAACAATTATGGATTTATTACTCAATAAAAATTCATTGGATGGCTGAGTCTTTGGATCACAACTTTTATGTGGTGGTCGATATTTGTTCCTTCTCTCCATTAACAGGGGCACCTTTTCAATATAATTATTATTAATTGTTTTGGGGACACCACAGCACAATTACTTCTACAAAATCGAACCCTTGCTTTTTATTTAAAGAAATAAATTTTTTTAAAAAATCAGAATACACCAGAAAAAACATAAATTATACGAGGGTCACTAAAGTTTTTGAGATGCTCCTAGGTTTTTAAAGTTATACTCTTACCAAATTTTAGGAGTGTTCTCTCAAAGTGGTCTCCTCCAGTATCAGTGCACTTTTGTAGACGAATTTCTTACAGATTAAATGACTCAAACTATTCATTTCTTGGAATCGATGAAAAAATGCATTTTATAGCCACATCAATCTATTTTCTGAATGAAAACGAGGTCCATGTAAGTTCTTTTTTCGATTAATAAATAACCAAAAGTCACACAAAGCTAGATCCGAAGAATAAGGTGGATGTTCTATTACTTTAGTTTTTTTTTGTTTAAGAAACAAAAATGTTAATCCGGCTGTATGGGAATATACATTCTCATGGTGAAATATTAGTCCCTTAACATTATCTTTTTGGAGAATTTCTGGAAGACATTTAGTGGTATACCAGTTTGCTGTTTCTGTCTTCTGTCCTTCCAACTTGATGGATTTGACCAATTCCATACTTCTGGAAAAAAAAAACGGCATACATAACTTTTTTCATTGCTCGTTGTGTTTTCACCATTATCGGCTTGAAATCTTCTTCAAAGACCCATACTTTGCTTTCTTGACATGTGGAACGTCAAAAAACGGTATGTACGCGTTTTACCACCCGTTGCAATTTTAGAAATGTTGCGGTAGTCACCATCATTTAGCAATTTAAGCGTTTCCTTACTGATTCTGACACTCTCTTCTTTTTGGTGTTCAGTTAGGTTATGAGGAACCCAATGGCAAATTACTTTTTCATATCAAATTCTTCATGAACAATTTTGTGTATGGATGTGGATTCAATGTTAGGTTCCTTCTGTATCATTTGGTTGGTATAACGATTATCATCCATTAACATTTTTCGTTTGGTAGACACATTATCCGGATTACTGCAGACCGCGCGCGTGCGTGTGACTTTCCTGTGTGTTCTTTTTCCTGAAGAGAATTGCGACCACTGAAAAATTCTTGAAACCATCTAAATACAGTAGCACAACATGGAGATTTACCAACAAATGCTAATTACAGCCATTGAACGCATTCTTCTTGATTTAATCTGGTTTAAAAATCATAAAAAATCATAGCACAATAATGTTCTCACGTCAACTCTATTTTCTCTTCTGTTTAAAATTAATTCTTCGTTAAGCAACTTGAAGTGAGTCCATAAAAAGTCGCCTGGTGTGTTAAAATACTTTGTATTTCCAAAGTAAACTTTTAATTTTTACTGTAATTTCTCGTCTCCATCTATCTCAAAGGTTTCAAAGTTACCCTCGTATATATAATTTTGAGTTTTATAGCAAAAAATGATTTTAAATTTTATCTGAAAGCTAATAGGAAAACTGAACAAATGAAAGCCTGTTAGCCATAATGTATCACTCAAAATAGTACGATTTTTTTTACGTCGTAAAGGGCATATGAATGTTTTTTAAAGTTACTTTTCCTCGGCTTTTTCTGTAACAGAGTATGACACTTTTAGAAGTTCCTATGATGAAAATACTCTCTATACCGAAACCCCAGCAAGTGTCCTTTCGCTGTGAGGAGAATGGCACTACCCAATGCAACATGAAACTTCCGATGCATTAGCATTTCTCTTCATGAATTATACAAATAGGGAATTTCAATTGCTCCGTGGGCTTACATGAGCCACGTAATGCAAGGGGAGCATTACTTATTCGTCGGTGAAGTTACAGGTGAAGAGGTCCCTGTCAATCTCTTTTAAATCCCATGTTATCAGGCTGCTATTCAAGATAAAAGATTTTTGAAGGATGGAGGAAGTATGTTGGAGAGGTAGGGAGTTTACGCTGTTTGCACAGATAAAAAAAAATCTGTCATGCATCGCTGTTATTAAAGCAGTGCAGATATACGAATTTAGAGACAAGATATAATGTTGATATTTAATGAACTTCAAACCAACACGAAACTTGCAATGAGTGGTTAAAAAGAAATAAAAATGTCGGGTTTAAGAAAATATGCGATACAACGAGATAATGGTGAATTGCATTATCTGGACAATATTAGTAACCTTTTTTAATGCATCAAATTGTGTAGGATAGAAAGGTTATTCTTTTAAAATACGTTTAGCATCATCGGAAGTATTTTTTTTTAATTATTACATCGCGTTAAGGTATCCGACTAGGTTCAGAGACAATTTTCTAAAATATGACTTAAATAATTATTTAAGTGTTATTTTCTAAGTAAGTATGTTGCAAAACTACAAAAAAAAAAAAAAAATACAGCAAAGAGAATTTTTTTCAAAATGTTGAGAAGTCCAAAAAAAAATATAACAAAAATTTGCTTTTTTTTGTTGCTAACAGCTCTAAATATATATATATATTACAAAAACAAATAAATTTTTGCATGAATACAATTCTTTAAAAATTAGTTATGTTGTGTAGTAAAGAAGTTTTACAAAAAACTAGGAAATACAGGTGTTCAACATAAAAAAAACCCAGAATTTTTTTAAAAAAAACATTTAATTTTATATAAAATTACATTAAAAAATACCTTGATTAAAAAATTACCCTTAGCTTCAATGTAATATAAGGAACAAAGTATTTCATAAGAATATTTCAATTACTTTAAAATGTATCATTGATACCACGAACCATTATGTACTAAAGCAATGTTCTTCAGAAATGCAAAATAAAGTTTCTATTCACAATACAACTTTTTAAATATTTAGGAAGATATTGAAACTTTCCAGGTTTGTACGCGGTGCCTTCCTGCGAACCTTCATACTTCAAACTTTTACATTTTTGAAGGGCCTTTTTTTACGAGACAGTTTCTTATCTGGTTTAGAAAGGTTAACTGGTTTTTGTTATCTGGTCGTATCAACAATTCTCGTATTGCCGAGGAATTAAAAATATCCCTTCATTTCAGAACCTAATTCCATCCTAATTTTTGAAGTAGTGGTAATAGACCAGCAAACCTAGAATTAAAACGTTTTATTGCAATATAAATCCCTAAGCGGAGTATTTGTAGCTCAACAAAGGTCTCTTTCGGTATTATACTCCACACAACATTGTAAAATTTTCTGTGAATTTCAGAGTTTTTCTGTGGACATTTCTTAGGAGATTTTGATTGTGTAAACGTCCATATAACGTTGATTTTTCTTTCAACGTATCTCCAACAAATTCTGCTTTTTGAAAATCCCTTCCGTTTTAAGCCTCACTGATCTTGTTTTTTTGGCATGCTAACTTCAATATAAAACTCCATATAACTCTATATAAAACTACTAATAAAAGAGGTCTAAGAGCTCTAACTTTGAACGCAACTAATAAAAAAAATAGCAACTCGTTTAAATAAAAAAAAAAAAAAAAAAATTGTAACCAGCTAACTGTTGCCAATTTGAAAGTGAAATATATCTATTAAAATATTTATAAAATGAAAAAAATTTTACTAAACGTGAAAATAATTTCTCAAAATTTTTAAATGAATAAAAATCGTATTTTGCCTGTGAAAATCAACCGAAAAATACACCTCCAGTTTTGGATTTGAATTTCCGGTT
>BMAO01001774.1:0-24829 GCA_019973975.1 Trichonephila clavata | reverse complement strand
TTATACTAATTATATTTTTAATTCTTTTATTTAAAAAAAATCGGTAATAATTGATCTTTGCCATCATCATCTTTTATTCTTTATACCAAAATTTTTTGATGGATTTTGTAATGTTTCACACAGCGAAAAAAAATGGGTGTGTGCAATGTATTTTATTAGAGATATAATTTCCTTACTTTCTATAAAAGAAATCTTTCATTTGAACCAATTTTTTACACGTATCGAAAAATTAACGATATCAAGAAATGTATTAAATTAATTGATAATATTTATCAAGTACAAATATCTGCTATTTAATTCTTTTACCTCAATATTTTTTTTAAAAAAAGCATTAAAAAGTTTATAAAAATTAAAATCTATCAGAAGTATATGCGATGTTAATGATGCGATCTGAACACTTACAAGTTTTTAATGTCTTTTGGTATCCGACTACCCTAAAATTGTGAATTTTGCCAAAAATTGACAAATGTTCTTATGATTTTATTTTATAGACAATTTTATTAGCTTTGTAAAAATATCGTTTATTATTTTCCGATCACCAGAACAAAATCTACAAGTGTTTTAGTAAAAGCACATACCATTACTTTAAGCAAGATGTCGTGCTTAAAAATTCGCTTTATTCGAAATGTGTTTTCTTAAATGCTGCGGTTCCTCAAAAAGCTTTGAAAATAAATAACTGTTTTTATTCATTTTCAAAAAAATTTTGTATAAGTTCTGTATAATAGTAGAAGTGTTGTAGCCTTATGATTTATCAATCACTGTTTTATTACGAAATTTACAATCCTTTTTATGTGAATATAATCACTGTTTTTGTAAGCAGTTTCATGTAATAACTAGGATAAAGTGCTCTAGTTTTTGTAAAAATTAAAATATCTCTTATCTGTAGGTCATTTCAAAAATAAATAGTAAGCCAAACCCATTAAAATTGAACAATTGAAATTTTGTTCACAAACTTTTTGTACTAAATGGGCCCCGTTTATTAATTTTTTTTAAATGTTTACCCATTTTCCCCATTTTAGCTATAATAATTTCTTTTTCTCTTCTTATATATAATTTTAGCATACTTTCTTAAAATGTACTAAATAAATGTAAAAACCACAAAAAATTTCCTATATCTCTATTTTTTTTAAAATTTGTCTCAAGTAGTCGGATACCATAAAATATATTTTACAGAAATTCAAACTGTTATGCTACATTACTATACGGAAGTTAAACTACACCCTATAGATGATATAGATGTTGTGGGTGTGTAGAGTACTAAACCACAAAATGCTAATTCCTACACAATAAATTATCTCTTGAACCTTAGTTTGCAATTGAATACAAAGGTTTGAACCGCATTTGAATTAATGCTCGGAGTAGAATTCTCTATAATTTCAAAGACACGGTCGGAAATCTAATTAGATTCGCCTTTATCAAATCAGAATCCAAATCACAATTTTGGATTGTGATACGATAAATTCTGTAGGCAGATTTGTAAAGATTAATTTAAATTCCAGCACAAAGAATGTGGTTTCAATCAATGAGACTAAAATTCTTAAACTTGACTTTGTGACTTATCTGATTTATTAAATTCTTTATAAGCTTATTTCGTTATTAAATTGCTTTATTTATACAATTAAATGTAATCTTTTAGATAAACTAGAATTTAATGGAATAAATGTAACATTCTCTTCAAATTTAATTTAATCTGTTTCGTACTTTAATCATGTTCAATTAAATCTTTAAAATGGAATAAGTGGATTTTGTCAATTAATAAGTAAATGATAAATTTAAATATTCGTGAAATGAGTTGGAAGTCACTTTTATAATATCAATAATTCTACACTATATAAAAATAAGTTCAAACTGCAAATATACATTTAAAAAAATTAGAATAATTTAATCTACAACGTACACTCTTATTTCGCTATAGTAGGAGAGGGCGGTATCGAAACATGCACTAGAAAAGTGGGCGGCAGTTCAAAAAAGGTTGGGAACCTATGTGCTATATGATAAAGTTAATTGCATTTTGGAGCCGTTACAGGTTGCAGTTAAAAATTTAGAAGGGTTATTAAAGTTTCTTGGGTGTGTCAATTCATCAAACAAAACCCCAGATTTCAAATACCTATTTTAATACAATCAATTAGCTACATTAGATACTTAGAAGATTGTTAGATTCTTATTGTAGAATTAGCTTTATAACAGAAAAAAATCTAAAAAGAAATGAGGGCAGCTGAAATTGTATGAAAACGAAATTAATCAATTATCGTTTAATATCTATTTATATTTAAAACACGTGTACAATCTTCCGTTTTCATGAAACTACATGCTATCTGATCTATGATTTCTTTCATTAATTGATTGCGTGGAATATTAGAGAAGATTTATACTTCAATTTCTATTTTAATAAGAAAATCTTCAATTAAAGAATGTGTAAACAGATATTAAATTAATACCGTGATTGACAGCAACACCGGAAGAAAAGGTCAATGACCTATGTCACGTATTTTAAAATTAATTACGCGAAAGATTTCGAAAATATCAACTTCAAAGGAGATTGTGTAGGTTATTTTAATCAAAACTCGTTAACAACTCCTAGCAGTGGTTTTAGTGAGAAACTAGACCAGGCATTCTGTGGCACCTTGTCTCTTTAATGAAAGGTCTGAGAGTTGATTAATTGAAAAATAACCGCCACAGAGGATGCGGACTACTTGCAATAAATCCAGAGGTCTTTCACCTCAGTCACATTTTCTTTGGAAATAGTTGTTTCGAAATTTTGAAAATGTATAAAAGGCTTCGGAATTTCCTTTAAAAAAATTGCAAGGGAGTACAAAATTAAATGAAAAAGGAGCGTATTTCTTGAAAGTAATGGTCGCTTTGATTTCTTGACTATTTTGGAATATACAAATCAGAAATGCCAAATATTTGCAATGGAAAAAACATGGTCTGTGAACGTCAGCATTGAAGTACTTTGTTTTATTTTCAAATTTAATTACACCGTTTTTTGTTGAGATGGGAATGAAACAAACAATCGAAAGAACAGTTTCTTCTTTCGTTGAACAGTCTCTTCCCCGTCTCTTCCTTTCGTAGATGTTATAAATTAATGGAGGTATTTCTGTCGTTCTATTTCTTTTTCTTAGAAATACTTCTCCGTTAAAAGAATTGCAGCTAAGATCAATTTACTATAAATAGAACAGGAATGTGTAATCGACAATGCGTTTTAAGGGAATTCTTAAGAACGTTTGTTTCTTTTCCTAAGATTAGTAAAATTGCAGAGAAAAGTTCATCGAATCATTAATACTGTTGACTCTGAAATAGCAATAAAAAATTTGATTCTTCTTTCATTTGTTTTCTTTAAAATATCCATTGTTGTTCCAGGATTAAGAAAATAAACTAAAATAATATATTTTTACATCTTTTATGGCACTAACATGTCATAAAGTTATCAGTTTCGTGATTTACTTTTTTAAAATGTCATAAATATTGAAATATTACTTATAGTATTTAAAAATATGAAGCTAAGGCATTATAGAAGTGGTTAATTGCATCTTGTAGATTTTTCTCTACAGAATGTTAATAAAGCTTAACAAAAACTCGTAAATGTGTAATCAATAATTTTCACAATTAGTAGCCTGAATATAAATATACATTATAGAATCTACTAATACGTCACGATAAAATTATTCAATAATAAGAACGTATTCATTATAGCTTTCAAAAGTTACAAAAATTATTAGTTTATCTAAAAAAAAATCGGTAGCAGCATTATAAAAAAACAACAAAATAAAGGCTTTCATCCTTTATACAACTACAATAAAAATTACTATTTTCCATTTATATGATTGATATATTTTAGGTATTATTATATAGCTTACAGGTGGTTTACCAAAATAACTCCTTAGATTTATAAAGAATCTTTTGGTTAGTATGGTTTAAGACCGTCTTTGGCATATAATGCAGCTCGGATTCGCCTAGAAATCGATTCATACAAGTGCTTAATAGTGTTTAGAGGAATATTGTACCAGTTTTCATTGAAATATTGTGAACATTTTGGGAAATATATGAGTGGTATTCTACGTACTAAATGCTAAATTAAACCGTAACGCTTCAATTATATTGAGTTCTTGTGTCTGTGCTAACTAAGGTAGATGGTTAACATCCTCTTGGTGGTCAACTAACTATAATTGAACAAGTTCAGCTGCATGGATACGTTCATTAACATCTTGGAAAAATTACATCTTTTGCAGGAATCATAGTTTGCGTCATAGGATGGACCTGGTCAGCTAAACTTTCTCTATACTTCTCCCCAATGATCCTTCCTTTCAGAATTACGATTAGTCAAGCAGAAAACCACGTCATGGATCCCATATCTAGTTAGATCCATCTTCATGCTTGGCAGTTGGAAGGAGACTATAGCGATTATACCAGAGTTTCCCAAACATTTTTGTCTCATAGACCCCTTGCCATGTTTTTAGGTTTAGGGTATAGACCCCTGCTTATCTAACATTGAATTTTTGCAAATTTATCAACTTAAATGTCTTTTTGACATCTGGTATAGAACAACTTTAAATAATTTAAATTTCTAAATGTAGGGAAATAAAGCGATTATAATTTAAGAAACATATGTTAATTAATTAAATAAAAATTTAGTTAATATATAAAATAACTGAGCAACAAACAAATGCTTTTAATGGGAGGGATGAATCTGGTGTTTCAATAACAAATTTTCAATATATAGCAGGAATGTTGTCAGGTTTAACTCTAAATCTTCTTGGTTAGTAATGTCTAGTCCTTTTGTTTCTTTCTCTCTCTCTCTCTCTCTTTTGAGATTAGCAACCGCGTTAAACTCCTCATTAGGAAAATCATTTAAAACCTTTTTCAAGATATTCCATAATTCGGGATAAATAACAGGTATAACGCTGAAAAGATGGCCCTTGTTATAAAAAAAATTATGCTGTGACCTTCTAACTGCAAATTAAACTCATTAAAGTTCATAAATAAATCTATTAATTTGGTCAAATCTGATTTCCACTCCATTAAATTTTCTCTTAAAATGAAAGTCACTACCTGGTTTAATGCGAGCTACTATTGTAGACCCCATTTACATCTTATGGACCCCCAAATTATTTTCCTACTGACTTGGGCCCCTTGCAGGCCGTCATAGACCCCAGGGGTCTATATGGACCACTTTGGGAATCACTGGATTATACGCTTGTGCAGGGGATCTCCAAAAGAGCACTTGTCCTGTTGTAGGGAAAAGTGGGAAAGACGATTCGTCCGATCAATATTACTATCTTTTATTTATCAGCCAACCAGCTTTTGTGAGTGTGACATTACTGTAGACGACGTTTGGCGTTGACATCTGGGACAAGTGGCTTGGAAATTACTGCTCTGACGTAAATATTCTGCTTAGGAAGGTGCTTTCCAACGGTAGTCATTGACACTGGAGAATCCAGATGCTGATTGAGCTCAGCGGTCACTTTTTCTACAACTGTTCGCTTTTCAGGCGTTATACATTCCGTTTCAATACCCGTCGGTCTATTTTACTGAGCTTATCTTTTCGTCCACCATTTTGCTTTGCTGAGCTTGTCTTGCCGCGCTGAGTGTAATTAACTATACCTCTAGAATTGTCTAAAAGTTGGGAGGCTTCCGTCGCACTTGCTGCAGTTAGATGGGCTCCAACAATTTGGCCTCTTTGAAAATCTGAGAGGTCCGGCATTTTACGCTTTTGAAAAATCTCCAAGACTTACAGAACTTCACTAAAGCTACCACAAATTAGAATCTATGCGTTTCTATTTATAAAAAGTTAGTAGTTATTATTATGTTTTAATGCTTACGAAGCGCATTCAAAAATGTAACTTTTATTCACAGGTGTTTCATTATTTAGATAACCACTTGCACGTTATATAATTTATATATATAGTGCATATATTATTATTTTATATAGTATATTATATACTTTATGGATACAGTATATTTGTTATTATTTAATATAGTATATTATATACTTTTTGGATATAGTACTTATATTAAAATTTATTTTACCTAAATTTATTTCCACCAAATTCCAATTTTTTCCGATTTAGTTTAGTTTAAATTTATTTTCACCAACATATTCTGTTCGAATTTTCATCAGTCATTAGAAGCGTATCTTCTAAATTACAGAAGTAAAACGTTGCAACATTCGGAACATTTTATAAGGCACGTTTTAACATAAAGTTATGCTGTAACTGGCAGAAAATAAAATTTTATTTTGCTCAAATTAAAGCCAACTAGATAATATGTTTTTCAGAGAGTATGAATTCAAAAACTAGTATTTCTATTAAATTTGTTATGATGCATAGAAAAATTAATCATGTTTAAAAGAAACTGCAAGAAATAAAAATTTAACTTTCTACGTGATATGGATTTTTATACATAAAACTTCTATAGAAGGAAGGAAAGTGAATATCTGCGGAAAGTAAATAACATTTTAAAAAATAAGGATTAGACATTATTAATTATGAATATAAAAAACACTGATTAGAAACATATTTGTCTAAGCGATAGCATTTTTCAAGTTCTTAAGGAAGACATTAAAAAGAAAATGTTCTTTTTTTTTTTTAAAATATCCGTAACAAAGCACATTAAATTAAATACTAAAAAAATAACCATTACAGAACTTAAGGCAAATTGAATTAATGATAAAATATTTTATTTAGAAAAAATATAGTTATATGTAATCTATACATTAATATATTTAATAATTTGCTACGTGAAATCAAATAAGTCTGGTTTCCCTTTTTTGGTCATGCAAGTTTGTAGAACTTTCTTTGGGGAAAGAATAGAAGGAGAGGTAGGGGGGAAGTAAATTTAGTTTCCTTTGTAGGGATATTTTTTAATTTATAAAGTAAGGCTTGATTTGAATTTTATATTACAAACTTCATTAGGTTTAGAAAACAATTATTTTTTCTGAGAAATTTTTATAAGAAATTATTAATGCAAATCACAGAAAACATTTACAATATTTATTTAAATAGATAATAATCGGGTTAGAAAAAATACATTTTGTAATATGATACACATTATATTATATTATAAAATATATTTTTCTGATCCTTTATCTACCTATTACTTTGTGATAATTTTATTAATTATTCTTTTGTTTTAGGATAATTATATTTCATGCATTAATTAAATACATAGTGTTCATTTATATCTTTGAATTTATTGATCACCGAGCCTTTTTTACTTGTTATGAACAAGCAATGTGCTTATAACTATTACTGTACAAATTATTCTTACGTTTAATGGTTACTTTTTTAATTAAAAAAATTAAGTAATTCCACAATTACCAAGAGTAATTTTTCATTTCATTAATGGGGTATTTACATTAACATTATATTTTATCTTCGTAGAACCAATTATCCACTTGAATATGAAAATTTCTGATCAAATGGAAATAAATTTTGTGTGAAGTCATATTATTCATAACAAAATAGTAAAAAAATAGTCTTTGAAACTGAAAAATGAAATTTAATGTAGATGATTGCTCAACTGCTTATAGTAAAAACCCTTAAGCTCACTTACTTGTTCAAAAACTTTAAAGTTACACATCAGAAAAATAAATGATAAATTTATGAAGCACAAGTTGAATGATTACATTCGGTTTAGTTTCCTTCTGGGTGTTAAAAAAATATCATCCAAATTCTTCCAAGCCACATTCGTCGTTGAGTGTACATAAAAAAATGCCCAAAGAACTCTACCTGTACGATCCATAGTTTACTAGAGAAATATGAAAAAAGAAGCATGGCGTCCCAGCCAGGGCAAGAAAAACGAACCATATTGGACATATCAACTACAGAATTTGGAAACATTTAAAAAGACAGATGTTCAAAGTGTTGCTCAGGCACATCGAGGCAGGCTTAAGAGTGCATATGTCGCAGCAGCGTGGTGTCCACCGAAGTACAAACAGCATGCAGACGAGCAACATGTCCGTTTGTGTATGTGCTATGTCTCGACACAACAATTCCTTGAAATTGTCTCATAGGGACTGTAGCGATACCATCTATATAAGCCAGTAACGACCTCCGCATCATGGTGATCATTTTGGTGTAGTGGTTAAGTTACTCGGTTTCGGATCCAAAGATCCCGGGTTCTGTCCTCAGGAAAGAACGCGCCCCTTCATTGGTGACCTTGGCTGAACTCAGAAAAAGTCAACCTTCTGAACTGTCGTGGCGCCATCTATTCACCGCAAATGCAACCAAAGCCATCGCATAGTGACGCAATCTTCATGGTGACGCACAACTAGTGATGCAGCAGCTAACACGCTCGATAGAGCAACTACATCGTTCGTTTGGCTAACCACCAACTCGATTGTAGGGGAGTATATATAAGCCAATAATAATCTATATAATCACCGCACCATGGTGATTATTTTGGTGTAATGGTTAAGTTTCTTGGTTTCGGATCCAAAGGTCCCAGGTTCTGTCCTCCGGAAAAGCGTGCCACTTCAGGACCAAAATCCAATAGAATGAGATCTGGCGATCGTGGTGGCATTAGAATCAGACTCCCCACATCCGATTCAGTAGATGTGGTATGCCATATCCAGCTAATTACGTGAAGGAGCACAGAACTGCACTGGAGTCACAGCATGAACCATCATGCATCATAGTAACCGTAGTTTACCGTATTTTTCTCGTAAGTTATGGTTCGTACAGATACACATCTTGGGGTATTTTTATGTTCTCCCAACGAAGAATTTGATTGTACAGAAATTGGACACTATTTATGGGACACCTTGAACATACACTGCACTAAATTACGGTGAAATGAAAAGAAAGACATCTGAGTTGACACCTCAATTTCCTAACTTCCTCACAGCATTTTGTAAAGACTTGGAAGCTTATTCACACACACACACACAGCTGTGTGGATAGATTTTTTAAGACAATCAAATTTTAAGCCCACAGCTTAATATAGATGGCTGCAAAACTCGTGATAATGGTCATTTGTGACCTATAGTGGCTTCCATATTACTTTCTTAGAAAAAGTTACATGTATTTGTATAACATTCTCGAAAACTATTCGTTTGTTTTTGATAAAATTCCCAGAGAATTCGAATTTGAAAACAAAATCCGGCTCGTCTTGCGGAATAGTTAAAAACTACTCTTTCCCACCTTAAGTAAATAAGAATATATTTTATGGGTCTGTTTTATGGAATTCTGCAAAAAAATATTTGAAAGGAATTTCTTTCTGGAGAAAGCTGTTTTGTTTAGATTTCTATGAATATATGCTTCTTTCTCTAAAGCTGACATTCTTGAAAACGTTTTCAGAAGTAAGACAAGATTAAATATGAGATTTATAGCTAGAATACGTTTTTTGAAAATAAATTCTATCATTCTACTACCACTCTAGGAATTTGGCCTCGAACCTAGATGATTCTTAAAAAAGAAGAGTCATGTTTGAAAAATGTTTCACTTCAATAAAACGATATTTCGTTTCTTTTCAATTCGAAGTACACAGTTTTTGTATGTTTTCGATATGTTTAACATCTCACCAAAGAGATTCAATGTTTTACATTTTTGTCTTGATTTCAGTTTTGAATATGGCATTTAACCTTTTTACATGACAGAATTTGTGTTTCCTTATAATACAATTTATATGTAAGTTAATTTATTTTTTTAAATTAGAGTAATGATTACTTTAAATTAATTTTGTTATTATTCAAAAAAAGATAATTTCTTGGTGAATTTAAAAAAATTTATAGTTGTAAAAAATTATATTTTGCTTATATAATTTGGGTTTCATTATAAACTAATATTTAGTGACTTTTCAATGTTTTTCTTAAAACACCCTTTTAGTTTTCTTATGATTTATTCAGAAATTTGGAACCATATAAACACCATTGCATATATGTACAAATAATGAAACCAAATTTTAATGATGCGAAGTCAAGTTTTTGTATGGAATATATATTCAAATATCTTTCTTACAAAAGTGTTCCTTGTTATTGTATGATAAAATTCTAAAATTCCTGAAGAAAGTACGCCTACAGAAAACTACAAAAGTTTCTTTTAAGTATTTGTTAATTTTATTCAGAAAGTCTTGACCAACTTCATACTTTCTAGAGTTTTTGTGGAATAAGCCTTTATTTCGGGGAAGTTCGCTCTTTGCTCTTAGAATATATTTACCCAATAATTCTTTTTTTTTTGTATTTTCAATTATTCTGATTTTTTTTGTAGAAATGCTATTAACTTAACGCACTTTTCATGAGAAAAAGCTAATGTGGGATATTTTATCACAACATTTATTAAATGTTACAAAGATAAATATACGAAATCTTACATTGAATTTCTAATTTACAATCTCCCAAACATACATAGAACTGTCCAACTTATCAAAATAAATAGCAAATCGAAAAGCAAGGTGTTGAGTTTTATGCAAAATAAGATATATTGCATCATATATTGTACGTAAAAATCAGAGTGATAAATAAATCATTGCTTGAAAAAAACTAAAAAAACACGCTTTTATACTGGATCGAACTAAAAAGTAAAAAAATAATTCTTAATAAAGAATAAAATGATTAACGAGAAAATGAATTTCATTGGGGTGTTTTGTATTCCTTTTTACACTAATTCAGCTTTTCGGAATAGAAGTTAGAAACTATAACAATTGATACATTTATAGAACACCCCACGCTTTTACCCCAATAACATTTATTTTCTCGTTAATCATTTTATTCCTTATTAAGAATTATTTTTTTACTTTTTAGTTCGTTTCAGTATAAAAGCGTGCTTTTTAGTTTTTTTCAAACTATAATTTATTTTTTATTTTTTAGTTCAAACTACAATAAAAGCGTGTTTTTTTAGTTTTTTAAACTATCATTTATTAATTGTTGAATTTATCCTTGAGTTTGATATTTGAAGCTGGAATTACGTGGCTGTGGAATTAGTCTTGCTCTTCAATAGATATTAATTAACGGGTTAGAAGTGTATTTATTCTCTCCGTTTACGAGGCCTCGGATGAGTGCCGTATCGTTATGTTCGATTCCGTCTCTTTTGAACAGGTCAACAAATAAAAGTGTGTAAAGAAGAAAAAGTTCGAATAAAAAAAATTTAATGTACCATGTTTTTCTAACGGACTAAAAATTATAAAATTCCTCCTTTTCGTTTTTGTTTTCTTTTTTCACATTTTCATGCATTGTCATCCACTTCCGAGCTATGGTCCAAATTTCAAGTCTCTAGTTCCTCGGAAAGTCACACAGTTTTAAATCAATTACAAAATTCCACCCGGGCAGACATTAAAGAAAGCGAGTTAATAAAAACATGGTAATATTAAGTGTCAATCGTTTTTTCACCTTTTAAACATGATCCTTTCATGTTAATTCGTATCATCATTTCTAAGCGTATTGCTTTATAAAAATAAAAAATATTTAGCAGCTAGAACACAAATTATTTTTTTTCACATGCACGAGCCTTTTTTTTTATTTCATTTTCAGAAAAATGTTTATATTTATGGTAAGAAATTGCTAACACACATCCTCCACTTTCTCAGATACAGAACACTTTTTTTGTTTTATTTCTTTTAACCGCAAGTGTATTTTATACTTGCATATAATTAGCTTTAAATTCAAAACTCTCGCTTTAGGGTTACGCCTTATTCTTTTAGTCGCTAAATCTGAACTAAGTTGCCAAATCTGGAAATGATGCATAAAATTAGTCGCCATGTCTGAAAATGGTATATGGAACTAGTCGCTAAATTTAATAATGGTATATGCAATAAGTCGCCAAATCTGGAAGTGGTATATGGAGTTGTCGCCAAATCTGATTATCCTTATTACTGACGATCCTGAAAAGGACAATGGAACAAAATTATAAAATTATTGTATTGTCATCGGTCCTTGACAAGTGTGCGAAATTTCGAGTGAATCCAATCTTTTTAAGTGGGTAAAAATCGAGTTCTAAGATTCCGTTACATGCAAGTGAAACTTATAAAAACGTATTAAAAACAAGTAAAGTTTGATCTATCTGAAGTAGCAAAGAGCGAAATCTTAATTAGTTTTGCTTAGTTTTCATAAATTTTGAAACAACTAGTAAACATGTGGAGACACATGTGGAGACTATGATTTAAGAAAGATATAATCCTCCACTTATATAACCAAAACAATCCACAGGAAGAAATGGGCAAAATACTGAATATAAGTATATACATAAAAGAATTGTGAGAAAAAAATTAACTCTAGAGAGTGATAAATACGAAATATTGCCACCTAAAAACGCTGACTCTTAAAGAGAAGAGAAAATATGTGTGTGTGTGTTAATATTGATAAAGTAAATTCAAAACAAATTCTCCAAGTACTATCCTTACAACACTCAAGGAAAACCTTAAGTAATTAAAAAAGACTATCCGAAAAAATCTTCATCGAGATGGTTGTAAATCTAGAGTAGTCAGAATAAAACAGCACATCAGTAAAATTAACCAATAGAAAAAAAGACCTGATTTTGCAGGAAGACATTTGAAGAAAGAAAGTGCATTTGGGTCGATGAAAATAAATTCAATTTAAATCGTTGAAATGAAAGGAATTTAATTTGGAGGTAACCAGAAACATTAAGCTTTGAGAGAAAAAAGAATAATAAAGCAGCAGAAAAACATGGAGACAAAAGTGTGAGGGTATAGTCCGCCACAGGTATCAGTAAATTGGAATCAATTGACTCCACAGTAGGCAATTCCGTCTTCTTGAATTTCTTTACACATAATTTTCACAACTAAGTACCCGCAAGCTAATTTCAACAGGAAAGAAAAATTCCAAACAAGTGGTACGCATTGTTCTTCTGTGTTAGTTCTATATAATGTCACGCACTCTCTCTCAAACATTCTTCTCTACAATTCTTTGTCTAAAACTCATGATTTATATATAAAACTTAGGACAAATTTTTGATTATTTGCAAGTTTTACTTTGTTATACAGTTTATAGATGAATTACTTTTCTAATTAAAATATATATTAAGGTATTCGACTACCCTAATGTAAAAATTGTAAATTTTGCCAGAAATTCACAATTTTTTTATGATTTTATTTTATAGACTATGTTATTAGCTTTATTAAAATACCAAGCTTATTATTTTCCATTCATTGGAACAAAAACTACAAGTGTTTTAGTAAAAGCAGATGTCTTTACTTCAAGCAAGATGTCATACTTTAAAACGCGTTTTACTCAAAATGTGTAATTTTTTAAAATACTCCAACGGGGCCAGCGATTGCTCAAAAAGTTTTGAAAATAATGAACTGAAATCTTTTGTGTATGTTCTGTATAATAAATAGTAGAAGTTTTTTATCCTTCAAACTTATCATTCACTGTTTTATTATAAAATTTACAGTACTTATGTGAATATAAACAGTGTTTTTTAAGCAATTTCATATAATAACTAAGATAAAGTGTTCTAGTTTTTGTAAAAATTAAAATATCTCTTATCCTGAAGGTCATTTCAAAAATGAATGACATAGCAACACATCAGAATTAAAAAATTGAAAATTTGTTCATAAACTTTTGGTACAGAATGGGTTAATGCTATTTTTTGTAAATTTTTACCCATTTTTTCCCATTTTAGTAATAATATTTTTCCTTTTCTTTTCTTAATTTTAGCATGTTTTTTTTTCTTAAAATGTACTAAAATCTAAAAACAGCAAAAAAATTCCCATACTTCCATTTTTTCAAAGAAGTCACAAGCATTCAAGATACCTTATATCTTTATATATAAAATATGCGTGTCACAGTGTTTGTCGCAATGGACTCCGAAACTACTCAACCGATCATAATATAATTTTGCGTAGTGTGTGTCATTTCGTTCAACTTAGAACATAGGATGGTTTTTATTTCAATTAATCACGCCATAATTTTTTTATTGCCGGAAATGTGAAGAATCCGGAAAAAATGTTGCCAGATTCCCGTAAGGCAATAATCGCAAAATGTGGCATTGCTCATGTGTCTGTGGAAGCAGATATTACAAACCAAAATGCACGAAAGTTAAGTGCGAAAATATGATTGTAATAGGAAATTGCATCTTCGGGCATTGTTGTCACTTGGTTATATGGTGGAAAAACTGCATCAGCTGGCATTGGACATTCATAAAATACAAGATACAATGTGTACCATTGAAAAAAAATAGAGTGGATTGGCTATAGAATTGTAAATGAATTCAATCATGATCAGGGATAAGTGTACCATGACCCATAAACATTCACTCAAAGCATTGCATAGAGCTTTGCAAGATTTAAATGGCAACGAGATAATATTCGGTGTTTCTGTTGTATTACTGTCTAGTGATTTCCGACAGACATTAATAGCCATTACACGCTCTACTTTTGATTACGAGATTAACGCCTGTGAAAAACAATAGTATTTATGGCGAAACGTCGAAACACTTAGACTGACCATTAACATGCGAGTACATTTCCAAGATGATCAATCTGAGCAAATATTTCCTAACGAACTACTGAAAATTGGAAACGGTGAAGTAGAACTTCATCCCAATACATAATGCATGAAATAACCAGACGATTTCCGTAATATTTTGTAGGTTGAAAGGAACTGATTGAGAGTTATCTAGATATATTGTATTATTATCTAGATAATTATTGGCCTCTGTAATCCTGTTACTTAATCAGAAAAAATGTTGATATTGTGATGAAATAAACTTCCAGACACAGGGTTGTTGCCAGTTGATCCAACGTCTTTTAAACCAATCGACACTATTGTTGATGAAAACAAAACCGTAAATTTCCCAACCGAGTTTTTGAATTCTCTAGATGTATCAGGAATGTCACCACATAATCTTCGGTTGGTTCCCTGGTTATTATCTGCGTAACTTAAATTCACCTAGATAATGCAACGGTTCACGTTTGATCATCAAAAGAATTGTACCGGGAACTTCTTGAAGCAAACATTTTGACTGTAAAGTTTAAACGAAAATTCGGTTCTGTTACTACGGAATCTGTTGTCACGTATTCCACTCATACCGTCAGAATCTCTAATACCATTCAAAAAGCTTCAATTCCCGATTCGTTTGGCTTTCTCGATGACCATAAATGAATCTGAAACCCGAACACTATTCATTTGATACTTGGACTTAAAAAATCCATGTTTCTCGAATGGGCAACTAGATGTTACATACTCACGTATGCGGAAACCGTTTAATTTATTTGAGTTAGCAAAATACGGGTTAGCGAAAAATATTGTGCACCGATTAGCAATTAGTTGTATAAAATTATTTGTTGTTATACTTTAAAATGATAAAAATAATTTTAAAAATTGCAAAGAATCAACGTTATTTACCACATTTATAAAATTAAATCTTCATATGTTGTTACTTAACGATTTCGTTAGTAATTCATGCATTATACTACACTCAAATAGGAGATGAATAAAGTGCAAAATTAAAATTATTATGTTTTACATTTTATTTCAACCCTGCAAAATTATAAACGAAGATTAATTTGACTGCATTGAATAGCTTAGAATAATATTGAACTAACGTATTAAAACAAAGCCACAGCAACGCGTGGCCGGGTCATCTAGTAAGTTATATATTTAATTTAATCATGAATCCAAACCATTTTTTTGCATATTGTAAAGTTTAACAGTTTTTAAAATTTAAAAAAATAATGAAAAAATATTAGGTTTTCAGAATAAAATATGCCTTTTTTAGCACATTTTTGTTTTTACACGATAAATTGAAAACTTTAAAGGTGTATAAATATTGTGATTATTGTGTAACCCTCGTTGGTCGATTAATTGTTTATTAATGTCACACTCCCCCCGAAGTGATGTGAAAATTGTCGACCAACCTCATGATTTTGGACTACAATCAAGGGACAGGAGGTGGCATCCCAATTGTATTTGTATGTACGTACCGTATTAACTCGAATCTAAGCCGCATCTCAAATTGTCAAAATGATTTTGTGAAAGTATGCTGTCATCGATTCTAAACCGCACTCCTTTTTCTCTATACGTTTTTGGAAAAAAAATTAAAAAATCGTGTAAAGGTTCATCAATATCCAATATTTGAGAAAATCTTTTTTTAATTTTAAGGAGATAAATAATAAGTTAAAAATTACTTTATTTTATCAGTATTTAAAACTCTTTCAAATACATGCATGAACCTATAATTACTCTAATCGTCAGTATCATGTTTTGAAAATGTTTCATCACACACTTCCATTGTCACGGCTGACTTCGGAATGGGTGCCGGCGCCGCTATTTTCCGTGCCATCCAATGCATTTTCTATGCAGCATTTTTCTCTAAGTATGTTTATAAAAGAATATAAAAGAATTATTAAATACTTTTGAACATTTACAAGCAAAAATTATACTATTTTGTCTACGCCATCGACGCATATTTGTTTTTTCCGTATCAAGTTTTCAGTGGATGTTGCTTTGTTTCCGTTTTTTTTTTCTGCATATGAAATTGAATCGCATTTCAAAATTGCCTCATAGTGAACTCGACGCGTATACAAAAGCATAGCAAATAAACTAAAAGTAAAAAAACTTTTTTAAGAACAAGCTTTTATTTAAACGCGCTAAAAAGAATAAAATAAACTTTTCCTTTAAAACTTTTTTTTATTCTTTTTAGCGCGTTTAAATAAAAGCTTGTTCTTAAAAAAGTTTTTTTACTTTTAGTTTATTTTTTACTTTTTAGTTATCACTGAGACCAGGTTTCTCATCCTGTTCAACTCATTGAACGCTAGTTCGCCATCCCTGGTTTAGCTGAATTAATTCTGGCAAAAAGGGTATTAGACTAAAAACAGAATGTTTTTAAATCCGTAATTTTTAAGCAATTTTTTCAATCTTCGTGCAGATCTTGGGTAACATTGTTCTACACACGAAAAAAAAAGGTATAGTGAGATTATCTTCATACATGACAAAGTTATTAAATGTTTAATTAAAATTTTGACTATTTTCGAAAAAACTTTAAGAATATAATATTTATTTGAAATATTTTGAAGATAAGGGATATATTTTTCTCTAACATATTAGAAGAAAAATTTAGTTATTTATTAAAAAACTCCAAAAGGCATTTAAATATTTGTATTAATCAATAAAATGCTTAAGATTCAAAACGCATGTTGTAATCAAAAAAGAAAGTTTTATCAAATAATGATAATTTTTTGCTGGACAATGAATATCTTCTACGTAAGAATCTATTTTTTTTAATTGCTCAGGTCATCTTTAGAAACTTGATTTTGGAAAAATAATTAACCTTCGCACTTTTTTTATACAGTCAGATCTCCATGTAACGAACTTCTATTTTGGGAATTTCTCTATTTTAAGAACTTTTTCCTGGAACCAAGCACATATTACTCTTTTCTTCGTAAAACAACTCCAAATAGCGAAGTGCATTTTCTATTTAACGAAATGTTTCTTCTAAGATTCGATTTTTTTCTCTCCTTATTTTTAAAATATTTCAGGTCATTTTGCAAATTATTCTCTTTTGGCACATTTTATGAATATAAAGAACCTTGAGCTGGTTTTACAATGTGCCTAACTCATCTAGAGAAACAAAATTGCCGTAATTTTTCAAACAAAAAAAACTCAAATAAAATTAACAGATTCTATTTGTAATTAAATTTAAGGACATATGTCGTAGTGTGTGTTTAGATTACTGGTGATAAAATGAGATATATTTAAATTACTCGTAGGCTTAAAATTAGAAAATTTCTTTAAAAAATTCATTTTATTATAAAATTATTTTTTTAATCGAAAATACATTGCATTTCTAGATAATATTTTTCTCTTACTGTTTTCCTAGCGGATTCCTTTTTGATGGGTAAGATACATAAAAAAATGATCTTTCCGATTCTGTAATTATTTTTTGTCTGAGTTTCATAGATTAAAATTAGATAATTTTTTTAAAGAATTTCTTCAATACTCCATCTCATTTTGAATTGGCAGCATTGAGAAAGGTATACAATGTACCAATCTACTTGGAAAATAGCTCTACTTTTTTGTTTTGAATTTAAATCCAAGAGAATAGATAGAAATTTGTAAAAAAATTGCATACGTTGTAGAAATTTGATTATTTTTACGTTGTAGAAATGTAATTATTTTTTAGACAAAGTTAATTAATACAGTCAATAGCGCAACGTTATGAAATTCCAGTTTGGCTGAAAACCAATTTTCGACGCCAACTTTTGTCATTGTTGTAACAATAACATTATTACAACAATGCAGATATATCGAAGTTGGCGCCAAAACTAATTTAATGTTTTTAATTAATATCTTTTTAATTAATTGCAATATCGGAATATAAATTGTCAAAACATGCATTGTCATCCAAACTAAACGTGTATACAAAATTTCAGCTCAATGGAGTGAAGATATCAGCTTGAAAATTGAGTTGCAAGATTCCACCCGAACAAATTACATACATACATACATACATACATACATACATACATACATACATACATACATACATACATACATACATACATACATACATACATACATACATACATACATACATACATACATTGTAAGTTAAATAAAAGCTTGTAAAAATCTTCTTCTTAGCCAACGCCTACCCTTGGCTTTTGGGCCATAATGTGACGCGCTGACCAGTAGAGATGGGCCTCCTTGAAAATGCCGTTTTGATAGTTTTTACTGTGGTCTAGAGCAGAGCAAGTCCTTAGGTGTTCAGCGTTTATAGTACCGTAGCCGCAAAGCTGGCACTCTGGTGATGGTAGGATATTGATGCGGTGAAGGTGTGTGGCAAGATAATCGTGTCCTGTCCTCATCCTAAAAGCTGCTACACTAACTGCACGGGGTAGATTGTGATCGAGGAGGCCTCTGGAAACGAGACTCTTCCAATTTTGTCCCCCCCCCAAACACTTCACAAGTACGAGTAGACAATGATGTTTAGGATAGATTGAATCCTGGAGATAAACTGCGGAATGAGATAAGGCATTGATGCAAGTGGCCAGAACGAACGGTTACATTCGTCCTTTTGATAGGGGTGGAAATTCAATTTCCCCCATTCAACAAATGTTTTGGTTTCGATTCTAAGCCACACCCAATTTTCAGTAGCATTAACACTGAAAAAATAGTGCGGCTTAAATTCGAGTAAGTACGATATATAGCACACTGTTTTTGCATATTTCAAATGACGAACCAAAAATATAACATTAGCTTATCAGCTGAAAATTTCAATTGTGATTCGAATTGTAAATCACTCGAATTTCGCTTTCCAAACGGAATCGATGAAGAATTATTCTGATAAACTGAACATTTGGTAGATCCAGCGGCATAAAGTACACCCTCGCAACCCCCACATCACGGGGGGGGCAGGGTTCTAGGGGGCACAAAGCCTGACTTCCGCCAAGTACTTATCTATTGTAAAATCCAACTTGAGGGCCGAAAACCTGACTTTGCAGGGGGCCATAATGTTCTTCGTTACGCCACTGTGTAGGTCCCCTACATCTTTATGATATGCTTAATCTTTCACACTATGTCATGTGAGGTTTTTAAAATCCCTTTTCATCTCACTTTCAATAACCCTTTTATTATTACATACGATGATCCTTGATAGAGCAAGATTTGAATCCACAACTTCATAAGAATGGCACTAATCGAAAAGCTAATGACTTTAATCATTATGTTACAGAAGGTCATTCATATTTTATGGAAATGATTTTGATAGGTAATTTTTATCAATAAATACCGTACTTTTTATAGAAATTTGCTTCTATCTGATAGCCATGATTCTTGACAATAGCTCTAGCTCGAATTTTTCATGGAAGTAAACTTTTGCTTAGCCCTTCGCGTACGGCTCCCGCGATTTGAGCGGGGTATCAATTTGTCCCCGATTACGGGTCACGTGAAAATCGCGGGCGAAGAATTTTTTCCCTTTATTTCAATACCGATCCTGCTATTTCTCCGTGTAGGTTAAAAAACATCTTTTGATGCTTATTTTCTTTCCAGATGGCACTAGAGGGTTCAGGAATTTTTTTTCTCTTGTTTAATTTTTTCCCCCTCGTATTTTTGAGCTTGCATGCTTTTTTGAAACATATAGATTTGCCTCTCAACATCCCTCTACTAATCCCCCCAGGGAAGCATAAATCCTGGATTCCAACAAACATTGACGAAATGATGTAATTTTTTGCCCTTTTATTTTTTGCAAGGTCTAGTAAAAAATTCAGTTTTACATTGGTATTGGTCGAAAACAAAATCTATAAACACCCAATTTTTTCAAAAATTATGAAGCGTGATCGTTTTTACTTGTTGATGAGAAACCTCCATTTTATTAATAATAAAATTTTGATCAACCCATCTTTGCGCTAAGTTACGGAAAATTTAGGATGCTACTGAAACACTTTAGAAAAAGACTGTAGATGAATTGCTAATGCTTTAAATAGGTCGTTTGTTATGGAAACAGTATATTCCTTTAAAGTGTTTCTTTTATTATTTTTTTCTGTTTTATTACAAAATTTCTGGAACATTTTTCGAGATAAAATGCTTAAAAATTATATTCATCTGAAAATAAAAACATCGCATGAATTTTTTAACTTTTAATCACTTCCCGCTGAAATAGCGGGGGCCGCATTATATATTTTTTGAAAACGTAAAAGCTATTAAAATTCCTGTATTATTTTAAAACAATTGATGAAGATATGAATTGAAACATATGTAGACACAAAAAGAAAATATGAAAAAAACTGCCCCGTATTTCAGGACCGGAAAGTATAAAAACTTAGCCGTACGCAAAGGGTTAATACTGCCATGCACACTTCACTCCATTCTTCTTGAACCATTTTCCAAAGTCCGTTCGGTTTTCCTGGATGTCATTTTCTTAAGGCTCGGTTTAATAAACCGAAAGCTTAAAAGTCCATTGGTGCAGCGTAGGGTGATTTTACACGTATTTCATCAAATGGGATTCATTGTTTCCTCATTCTGATTCTTTCTCTTTGCTAAAAAGTGGCAGTTAACTTAAAAATGTGACCAGAGGCATTGTCCATATGAGGCTCAACTTTATCAATGTTCTTTCCGCATAAAATTATAATTTCTTCTTCAAAAATTGGTTCTAAAATATTCTGCTGATAGTAGAGTGAATTAATTCTGGCTTTACTTGCGACTTTTTTTTAATTTTTAATTTGTCGTTGTTAGAAAATCCATTAACTATCATGAATCCCTTTGAAACTTTACTGCAAACTGACAAAACCATTTTGTACGGTCATTCCCGTCAGTTGAGCAGTAGGAAATTGATCTTCTTTTATTACATTCTCTCAAATATACCCATGCATCATCGAGTGTTACCACAAATTTCCATTTTTCAGCAGCTAGGTGTTTTTACATAATTTTCTACAAATTACTTTTCTTCTAGCAATATGTTTTAAAAAAGGAGACAAACATTAGGTTTAAACTTCTATTTTAACTTTAAATCCTTATTAACTATTTTAATTACAGTTCAAGAAGACATTCCTAGTTTCGATGCAATGAATCTTTGAGTTGGTGAATTTTCTTTTAGAACCAGATCTTTTAGGACTTCTTTAGGCAACTTTCTTGATATTTACCTGCGTTTGAGCAGTTTTAGAATGAAGTTTCGTATGGCCATGTTTTTATTTTTACTTTCAGATAGACGCTTTTTCCCTTTCAAATTTAATATATTATAAATACCTTTGATTGAAATGCAGAAAATTGAGATTTTTACACCACTTTTTAATTTGTTGATACGAATATTTCTCCTCGGAAAGCGCAGGTTCGTAACCTTAGAGCCATATATCAAGTTTAGGAGTCATTAAAAAAAACCTTTTATCTTACATCCCAATCAAAAGTAATCCTTAGAATACGATTATTCTGATGTTGCCAAAGTCTTATCACAAAATGCAAACGAGAAAATGAATTACAAAATCATTTCCATAAAGTGTGAATGATCTTCTGTATAACGTCTTTATGAATGCAAAAGTGATGACAATAGTTGAATGAAAAACAAATATCCAATTTTACTCCAGTAGCACATTTATTATACTTGAGGGCACTTTAAAATTATAGTTCTATCTTCTGGGGACAATACTTTTGATTATTTATGAATAGTTTCTTTTTAAATAACAGTATTTTGTTCTTAAATATTATACTACAAAACTCTTTGAGTAAAATATTGTTTATTCTATAGAGATTTACATTTCACAACTAATATGTTTACTCTTATCCAATTTTTAGAATATAATTTCAGCAATTTTAATATGTTACTCCACGATGATTCCTCTGTGCTTTCTTTGAATCATAATTTACACATATAAACAAAAATTTAATATTATTACTCTGTTGGTGTAAATTTTTTAAGCCAATTCCTACTTAGGTCAACAAAATTTTTTTTATTTTAGTTCCTTTTTTAAAAAAATTACAATTAATATATAAATATGTATATACATATGATAGAATCCCAATATTAAGTGGCAAAATAGAAAACGATATATATTTTCCATTTTCCTTTTCCATATTTTCCATTTTCCATATGGTGTTGAACTATTATTTTTGTTTGTTCTATTTATTCATCAATTAAATTTAACTATTCTAATAAAATAGTATAGTAAAAAAAGAAATCCGAGTGTGAGATTCGAGCCAACGACTTTTGGATTAGAAGACTAACGCGCTATCCTTTGAACTAAAGGATCACAACGAGTGATTTTCCTTTCCATGTATGGTGTTGAATTATTATTTTTGTTTGCTACTATTCATTAATTAATTAAATAGAACTATTGAATTAATATTTCAAAAACGATGTTAACATCATGTGTCATCCACTACAAGTTTTAAAAAAATGTATTTGAACTTGAGTGCATGAATGGATGAATAAAAAGTATTCCCTTAATGATTAAAAATTTGAACAAGATATATACATATATTATTATTTCAAAAATATACACCAAATAGTTATAAACCTAAGATAACTATAGTCATGATAGTATAAAGTCTTAGCTACAGTAGTACTAAAGCAAACTCCTGGCCTTAGGAACTAAGATTGCAGGTTTAAACAAAGTTTTGCGATCAGCCAGCCTTTACACCTGTATTTGCCAATACTCTGGGCCATAGGAAAAATAAGAAATTTATATAAATTTATATATATAGGGAGAATGTGTAAAGTAATAGTAGGAATTGATAAAATGGTATTAATGTACTTACAAAATACGAGATACAATAGCGACATAAAATAATAATAAATGAGTTGTTTTAAAAATTATTTATATATAAACACACTAATATTTAATAATATACTCTTAAAAAGCGCATCTATAAAAAACTAACTTGAATTTTCTTAAGTATCACTACGATTTTGTGCTCAGAAAATGTAATTCTGAGTATTTCGAATCTGAAATAAATAAAATATTTAACAATATCTTGTCATCATGAGTTTTGAATAATAATTGTTACATTTTTGAAATTATTATAATATATATATAGAAACAATTTTTTCAATAGATAATATTTCTTTAAATTCTTAACCAAACAAGTTTCGAAAACAAGAATCAACGAAAATAATTAAAAATGTGTGAATAAAAAAGATAATTGGGATTTACAACACATATCGTCTTTTTAAAATAATTAAATTATTCAATATGTTGTTTGTACTTTTGAATATTCCCTTTCAAATTTCCTAAAATATGAATTCACCACATAAGCAGGTAAATTAGATTTAATATAACTATTTTTTTTAAGATTTTCATCTTTTGTAATTCAGAAGCGTAAAAATTAAACAAGCTTAAATAAATAAAACTGTGTTAATAAGGTCTTTTCTATTGTAATTTCTAATTATATACTTTTCTTTATGTCTTAACTGTAGTAATGAATAAAGAAAATAGCTGCTTTACTTGCTATTGTTACTAAGTACTTTTTCTTTCTTTTTTTTCTATTAAATTTGCAGAATAATCTATCTCCTTTGCATCTAAAAATTGAAGTTACTGGTTTCTAGTGGTTTAGAGTAAACACATTAAGGAATTATTACTTTCTCCGTGATAATTGGAATTCAAATAATAATAATAGCAACATTACCCTCACATCCATACAATACATTTTTATAGCTTTTAATTCATTCGTATCTCTTAAAAGAAATATGAGCACAGCAGGCACAAAATGATTTCATTTCATTTTAATTAATAATTTAATAATGTTTCGGCGTCCACAATAACTTTTTTAATGGAAATAATTATCTTGCTGCCGTATTGTAGAAAACATTTTAGGGTAAATCAATTTGGTTCCTTATTGCCTATATTTCTCATATAAACATGTTTCATATTTTTATTTTTAAATTACTAATGCAATTATTTCGAAAAAAGAAGAATGATAATTTTCAATTGTAGATGTAACTTTTGAAATTTTGAACAATACATTTTCCATTATTTCCTTTCTACTGTTTGAACTATTGAATGTAATCTTTTATCATTCAGACTTCTGTTAATAAACTCTTCTGTTATCAACTCTAATAACTTTATTAGACTATATACATTAGATGAGACTTAGAGATCTTTTCATACTGTGAATTCGTATTTTTTTCAATAACATTAATAAAATAATGTTTATGAAATTATTTTCAGGTTTGTAAAAAAACCTGAATATGATTTCATAAATGTTATTTTATTATAAATGAGTATATCTTTGTTTTGTCATTGTTGTAACAATAATGTTCTTACAACAGCCTGTACAATGTACGGGCTATTGAAACGTGGCCACAACGGGTTTCCCTGTACGCTGTAAGGGCAGGGATATTTTCATTTATCTTCGATTTGCAAGTATTTTTAATTCTTCTAATGAAATTATTAGTTCTAGTGTTTTTTAAGGATGCATTTTGTCCATGACACTAAAATACTTCTCATC
>BMAO01001773.1:0-17630 GCA_019973975.1 Trichonephila clavata | reverse complement strand
CTTAGTAACATTGTAATTTTGAAACTAGATTAAATGTCAAGGACGACATCTGAGCTGGCATCCACAACTCCAACTACTACACTACGTCATTGTGAGAAATTTGAGCCACGACAGATTTAATGTACATCAGTCCAATATCACGGCGGGTCTTCTGTAGCAGTGAAGAGGATAAAAGGAGAAACTCTAAAATGGATGAAGTCAGGAAAAGAAAGTCTTACATTTAACAAAATTATAGGAAAATATAGAGTCGGGTTCAACACTTACAGATTACAGTTTGAAAATTAAAATATCAATAAATATTAAATGATTGCGTTTTAAAAAAATCAAAGAAAAAACCTGAAGGCGTCACTATTTATAATGCAAAAATTTGTAGCTCATATATTACGATAAAAAAAATAAGGCAATTACACAAGGCAGCACCAAAAATGTTTCGGGTTCAAAAATAGTTTATAATGAATTATTTTGGCCCGCTAAATACGAAACTCACCATGCAAACTTCAGATTAGCTATTGTTTTCAAGAGTCAAATTTTCACCTTACTCCTAAATAGCTGTATTTTCACTCATCTTTACTTTCTGTGTATAATCTTTGTGATATTCATTTGAGTGGGTAGATGGAAGTACTTGCCTCAGGATCGATTTTTTAATTCTATGAAAGGTGTGTAACAGCGCCACCTCTTCAGGTGTGTTTTAAATGTAACCTTGAGCAACAGTAGAACAAAGAATAGACAATAGTGCACGATTCAAGTGACACATTCGCCGTTTTTCGACTTACAACTCAAGGAAATCAATTCAACTATATTTAGGTGCTTGTACCACTTACGTGGAACAACCACGTTGTACCAGAAAGTGTTAAAAAGCAGTTTTACTTAAATAGATCATCCAGATTTTTCCATTTCCTGCATTCAGATGAGAATGCCACGGAACTGTATTAATTACGCCAACTTTTGTTACGTTTGTGATGAAATGACTTTTGCAGTCGAGAAGCGAGCCCAGTTGTAAAGCCAGCTTACTATCTTTACTTCGGAGTGAAAGTAGGTGAACAAGATAAAACTTGCCCCCCAACCCGTATGTTGTAACTCTTTCTCAGTGTGAATGCGACAGTGAATGAGTAGGAAAAAACGTGCAATGTAGTTTGTTGTACCCATGGTTTGGTGTGAGCCAACTAACCTTGTCAACAATTGTTATTTCTGTATAACGCCTTCCATGAACATGGGTTGCTTAAGAAAGAAGAAAGACCGTTTGAAGTATCCATGCATTCCATCAGCCATTCAGCCGGTTCCTCACTCAGCTGATATGTCAATTCCTGACCCACCTATAAAGTATGAAATTGTAAAGGATTGTGTTGAAGAAGAAGAATTCATTATACCTGGGGTATTCCATGACTCAGATTTCGAGGCAGAAGATTTGAATGAACCCCACAGACTAAATCAAGCGGAATTGAGTGACCTCGTAAGAGATCTTGACTTGTCAAAGCAAAAGGCAGAGCTTCTAGCATCCAGACTGCAACAATGGAATCTATTCCTATCAAGCGACAAGGTTACGGAGTACAGGTCTCGTGAAAAGAATCTTCTTCATTTCTTATAGAAGAAAGTACATGTAGTTGTATGCATTGAAGTCAACGACTTGATGAATTTCATGAACATCAGTTATGATCTAAATAAATGAAAGTTTTCTATAGAGTCATCCAAGCTTAGTTTGAAAGCAGTATTACTACACAACCGCAACCTTCTTCCTTCCATTTCCATAGGACATTCCATTCACGTCAAGGACACCTATGCAAATGTCAAATTCCTTTAGAGTTAATAAAATACGAGTATATAATTGCAAATCTGTGGTGACTTGAAAGTCATTGCTTTACTCATGGGAAGGCAGTTAATCTATACCAAGTACTGCTGTTTTCTGTGTTTGTGGGACAGTAGAGATCGAAAATCGCATTACATAGGAGACAAAAGGCTGTCTAGAAATCTGAAATCCGGTGGCAGAAATATTCCAAAAGATCCTATTGTAAACCTAAATGACATTCTGCTTTCCCTGCTGCACATTAAGCTGGGATTCAAGAAGACCTTTGTGAAATCCATGAACAAGGATGGAGAGGCTTTCTAATACCTTAGATCAAAATTACCAAGATTGAATGATGCAAAGATTAAGGAGGGAATCTTCGTGACCCCTTAAATACGCAAAATGAAGGTCCCGCTTTGGATCAAATTCTGGAAGGGAAAGAGAAAGAAGCCTGAGTGGGAAGCCTTTAAGAGAGGATTCTGGTCGAGGATTTCTAGGCTTCAAAAAAGTTGAGAACTATCAACAGTGTGTGAAAAAAATCCTACAAAAGTTCCATGACCTAGGGCGCATATGTCTGTAAGGATCGATTTTTTACATTCCCATCTTGATTTTTTCCTTAAGAACTGTGGAGCAGTAAGCGATGAACAAGGTGAAAGGTTTCATCAAGATATCTCAGCAATGGAACGTATATATCAGGTTCGTTGGGATGAGTTAATGTTCGGAGACTACTGCTGGACAGTTTTAAGGGATACTCGGGCCTCAACATACAAGAGGTAATCCAAAAGGAAATTTTCACAGGCAATTAAACTAAAAAATACTACTAATTTCTGATATGAACACTGTTTTTGAAACATGACTTATTGCACTGTATTTATTAGTTACTAATGTTTTTTCTTCAAATTTACCCATAAATTGATGAATGGATGTGGTATATCTTAAAAACAAGAGCTAATAAATAAATTCATTTACATATTCGTTTTTTTTTCAACCGAAAATTATTAAGAATAGGCTATTTAAAACTAGGAAACATACAAAAGTTATTTCTTATTGCCTAATGCTATCAATCAAAGCGGGATCAAGAAAAATGGCCAGTCCCAACATTCTACAATATTTTAAATTTTGCGACTAAAAGAGCGTATTTAGTTTTCAAATGTGTAAAGAGAAAAAATTACCAATGCGTACTTTTATCCAAACGTTACCTAAAGAAATATGAGAAGAAAATTTTGTAAATCCTTTAAGAGAGGCAGAAAGAATGAAGATGATTACGAACTGAAAATCTACTTCATTGTGAGAAATATCAGGTAAAAAAATGCCACAGAAATGTGACAAATAAAGTATGCTCTTGCAAAAAGAATGACATATAGCAAATGTAAAAAAATATTTCAGCTATATAGATAATCATTGTAAGTAATGCAAGTAGTTATTTTTTTAGTTCATATTTTCATACTTTTTTGCATAATTGTTCTCATTTTACCAGTATAATATTTTTTGAGTGTACCATTTATATTTGGAAAAAATATTAAAAGGTATATTTTATTAAAATGTTTCGCGCTTCTTATCATCCAGTGTCTAAATCTCATATGGCTGGCGTTTCAGAAGTAGCAAGAATTTCGGGATATAGTGTTGATACCAGCATAATATAGTTAATATAGAAAACTTACGAGATGAAAATTGCATAACTAGTTTTATCAAAGTCAGTTGCTATGTCGTGTGTATTATATATAAGCATGACTATACAAAAGTTGATTTTAAACTTTCAAAGTCAAATATCGGTAATTAGCATTGTGACTTCATATTAAAAAAAAAAGCTAAACTAAAATTATATGTATACCATGCATATATGTATACATATACAACATTTTCATTGGCGGATTAATTTAAATATTTGATGAATATAAATTTTATAAATTATTTGCTTCCATTCCTCAGCTAATTAAATAAATATCCCAGTTAACTATGCAGTAAAGTTTACTCCAGCTATACATGAGTAATTAGTGTAAACATGAGTAATTAACTTTAACAGTAATTCCGTAAGAATTTCCAAGTCTGCAGAAAATATTTCAATAAATATCACCAAATATTTTCGTAAGGCAGCGTAAAAATATTTTCTGTAATAGGAATCAAGGATGCAAATAAATTCTGCTCTGTTTCAGAGTTCATTAGCGGGAAAATTAGCTTAGTTCATAGTATTTGTATTTGTTATTGCATTCAAACCAGTCAAAGTGAGTTTTGAATTGAACGTTATAATTTACTCTTAAACTGAGAACATTTGCAAAAGAATGAAATATTTATAACGATTGATGGAAAAACTATTAATTGTGAATGAAAATGTTTAATTTGTCAAACTTCTAGGAATACCTTTGGTATAGGCTGTAACGTCGTGGAGCTTGGTAGTGTATTGTGACGCCACGCTAATCATTAAAAAAAACTTTTATTGTGTGTTGTGTGATCTAAAATTGATTTATTTACTTTTTACTATTAAAAGATCACTATGAAGAGAAAAGAATTCAGTTACAAGTGTTAGATCCATTTAGCCAGTTCTATTTAGTATTGGTGCTAGTTCTAATTTAGGCACTCTATTGCGTTGGTGTCCACTCCTCGCTTGTTCTTTAGTCGCCCGTTGGATACCGCCTCAGGAGTCAATCTCGCTAGTCCATAGGGTTCTGTCTCGGGAGTATATCGTGAGAGTCGATCGGGAGGCCCTCGCCTCGCGCCTTCTTCCTAGATCCGTCGATTACGTCTCGCAGGTCGATCGTCGGAGTTGATCGGGAGCCATCGCACTTCTTCCTTCGTCAGCAGGATTCTGTTTCGGGAATCTATCGTGGGAGTCTATCCGCCGTTTTTTTTCCTTTTCTTGGGTCCACTCTTTTAAACTCTAGGGGCGGGTCCACTCCACGCCCCTCATCAACCCCCATTGGCCAGCCTCAAGGTTTTGCACCCGGCACCACGGTCTTGCACGTTCTCCATTCGTGCAGAGATAACAAAAGTTCCGGTCCCTCTCAAAGGTCCCCGGCGACAAGGGCTTGGCTGACATCTGGCACTTCAAACATCTCTCCGCCTTCTGTGGAGGCGCCAGCCTTTCAAGACGGACAATCACTGCCTATGAATGGAAAATAATGCAATGATGCCCAGCCCATAGTATTTTCCAGTCACACCATCGCCGATAGTCCAGTCCGACACGGGACAATGTCGCCAAAGCCACGTGTTCCCCAGCTGTGAAGCATATAATGAATAGGGGCGATTTCTCTTTTGTGACTACGTCAGAAGGCCATATTTTTCTGCAAAAGCATTTTCATGTTGAAAACTGACTTTGTTGCTCGATTAATTTTTACTTACAAAGAAGATATTTCACCAAACTAAAAGCTGATTTTTATTTAGAAGGCCTGTAAGTAGAGGTCAAGCTGATAATTGCAGCTTGTATGTTTAGAAAAGGTGGTCAGGAGTTTTCAAGAAATGTTGAGGGTGGGATTCCGAACTGTTGAACCGACAGTGAAAGCATAGTTGAATATTTGATTTAAAACGGTAATTCATAAGTATTTAGTACCCTTAAGGTTCGAACATCCATACAGTTTCAAGAACTTAGCTTATGACATAAACCTCATGCAGCCGTCAAGAAGTAGCACCCTAATAAAGGTTGGTAAACAGCTGACTTCACTTGATTACTAAAAATATAATTGAACGTTATGAGAGGCGCGACCTACTCTCGGCCCCGCCTAGAGGTGTGGGAGGAAATGAAGGATGACTCGCCATAATACCTTTGAACTATTAATTCAACACACAAATTATCAACAGACACAGTTCTAATACTAGAAGTCAAACTAGAAGAGATATTCCTAATAAGAGCAATAGGGAAATAAACCACGAGAGACTCAACCTATGAGAAGACTTCTGTATTTTGATCCTCCTTTTATGGGATCAATCCACTACTCTAAATATTTGAGTTATAATTTAGCAATGGTGACCAATCGTCAATGTAATATCTTCAACTATCTAATCTTTGAAACATGCTATCAAATATACTAATATATGATCATTAGCAAACTCTCCTGGTCGTTAGATTCTCTATATCTCAATCTCCATATAACTCCGTCTATCCATCTCACAAGCTAGAAAACCTATACTATATATAACCGACCTAATCTGCATATCACAGTTTCTTCTTCAAAATGGTTGGTTGTAATTACTTTGAGTTGATAGCCCAAAGATTTCCCAAGGTTATTAGATGAAGGACTTGTATAGATCCATCACAATGTTTAAATAGAAAATGAAATAGAATTGAATCAAAATGATCTGTAAAAGCAAATTACTTACATCAAATCTCAAAGGACAGTATGGAAATTCTCTGATACCTCTGCAGCATATAGAAACGCGTATGTAAAAGCAAATAACTCAATATCTGACACTACAAAAATTGCGTGACGTTGTCATGAAAGATTGATTTGTATGAATGTCATATTCCATCGTTCTGCCAACGAATAATCTTCAGCTTCTCCTTTTTCTTATTCATAGAACTCTCTCATCACCTGTATTCCTTTAGGTCCTCCTATAGGACATCCCCGTTCTTTTATTGTGTAAATGTAACATTTTGTTTCTAATGTTATTATTTTCCTTTTCATTAGAATATATTTTGTAAAACTTTTTGCCTAGTACAGTGTATTATAACCAAATAAATGTTTTGAAACTCTCGGAGATAGTTATAACTGACTGAGAAAATTTTACTTGGATCTCACTCGAAGCTCTGCATTGCACTGTGTTCGCTTTTTGAATATGACTAAAATATGAAATACATAAAATAGAGAATTAAAATAAAATATGAAATAGATAAAAATAGAAATTATTTTAAAAGCAAAGAGAAGTAGGTTTGAAGAGGTAGAGTGAGATAAAATGTTCAAGAGATTTTATGGAATACTTGTAAAATAGTTTTCAGTAGTCATTTATACAACCTAGATGATAAAAACCATCACGAAAAATAAATAAGTAAATATATAAAAATATGTGTTCAAAGCCACTAACTTTTCATCAACTTGAATTTTGTCAAGGTGTTGCATAGAGTCATTAAAGACTTTAAAAAAAACTTCGTGTATAGGGAAAAATACACTTTAAACATGACGATGTTTAAAGCCTTCGCCCTGCAATCGTGAAGAATTTTGAAGAGTAGGGTGTCAGCCCTGAAGAATTCACATCACCACCGTCTGTTAAGTATTATGAGATCTGTCAGCGATAGCTCTAGTGTTGATTCTGAATGCGATAATAATAAACTGTCAATTATCTTTTGATTAACTCGGTAGTGTAGAGATTTACATGTTGCCACTGCCAGAGTACCAGACGATTGATTACTTGTTTTCCAAATATATGTGAAATCGTTCCTCGTTGTCAAGGAATAAAACTTTCTGCATTAAAAAATTGTCAAATTATTGGCGTACATCAATCAAAGAAAACAACTAAAAAAATCGCTGAAATGACTGGAGTGGTTTGGGAAGAGTGTCCAACATATTAATAAAACCTTTAACAACCATGGTGAAACATCAATATCTCAGAGTAATTGTGATCGAATAAGTTAAGCGAATGGTGAAGAAAAATCACAATATGTCAAATGTTAACTCATCTCAATGTTTAAAAAGGAAAATAGAATCATTTCATTACACCCAATGTGATGAGAAATTTAGAGAATGAAATTAAACAGCTGAATCGCATCAAAAAATACATACGTTTCAACGATTAACCAAAAAATACCCGTCTATTTCTTAAAGAGCGTAGAAACTGGACTGATGAGAACTGAGAAATATCATGTGATTTCCTGTGTTAGGATTCAGCGTATTCCAGAGCGATCAGCACATCATGTAAAATGGGATTCATTTATTTTAGTTTGAGGCGAGGGATTTTTGATGCCTAATATACCCACTACGAAGGCAAATGAAAGCTATATTGTGACCTGGGTTTGATCTAGGGAATCTGGTTTGATATCAGCAACATTATGCAAATACAAGATAAAATTTCTGTATTACTTATAGGGGCTTAATAAACAAAATATCTAATCAATGAATTTTTTCCTCGATGGAACTGGTATTTTTCTAGACGAGAGTGCAAAGATCCACCAAGTACCAATGACTCAGAACTGGTTCAGTAAGAGTGAGGACACTCTTTCTGCATGAATTGGCCACCACAATGTCTTGATGTTAACCCAATCAAAATTTTTTGAGAAAAACTAAAACAGTATTTACGAGGTGATTCGTATCAACCATCATTAATTCAGTGACTTAATGAATAGTTATTATCAAATTTGGATGACATTAAGCATGAAGCCGTACAGAATTTTACTGAAGCAATGTCACTGGATGTGCGCTGTACTCTGAGAGAAATGTAGTAAAAAAAAGTTAATAACCTTCTTTAGCCACGTAGTGTAAGTTAAAATCTAATTGCTATATGCTTTTCACAAAATAAGTTTTAAATCTAAGAATTAGAGCAATAACACTTATGAATCGATCTGAAGAATAATTTGGTCTATAAATTAGTCCATCAATGTCAAAAAGATAAGCAAGTCTGAAGGTTGTTACGGCTACTTGGATATCAAAATATTTATGAGACCAAGTTAACAAAAACTATGTCAATAAAATAAAAAGGGAAGGAAAATTCTTGAATTTAGAATATTATAGGATATCTGTGATGAATCGAAATCAAGCATTTTACTTAACATCGGAGAAATAATTGTGTGGTGGAAGTGAAATGACGACTTAAGGCTTAAGTGAATTCTTCATGTGGTATATTTGATAACTCGGTCTATTATATTAGACTGCTACATTTTTCTGCTTGCTACAAATTGTATGTAATAATCTTATTTTGCGTCTCTAACGAATAGTTTGCGAAATTTTTTCATTAAATAAAAATTCTAGCCATTGTTTCACTTTCTCCACGTATTAATATAGTTTTTTAAAAAATCGGATGAAATATAATCCTTCAGAATAATTCTATATTTCTGATAGTCGAAGTCAGAGATAAAGATTTCTTTTAAGTTTAGTTTTGTACCATAGTACATGAAAGTAAAAAATTATTTCAATGTTCTTTACTATTTGCTCAGCAGTTTGTAATTAATAAATATGATGCAATATCGTTTTTCTTATTTTATGCAACTCGAAGAATTTAAAAAAGGAAAAAACATTTGAATTCTAACCTAAAGGAAAATTATAAATAAATAAAAAAAAACTTTAAAATGCTGGAAATTAAATTTAAGCATAATAAAATTCATTTCACATATTGACATTAATATTTTATTCATTTTCTAATATAAAGAAAAAAGGTATTTATTTCAATTTAATACACAAAAGTATGAAACAGATTTAATTAGTTTTAATTTAGAAATGTATTAATATTAAAACCAAATAAAGAGTATACAAATATAGACTTTTTTCAAAATATACACCATAGGCCTGAGCACAACGATCCCACTGATGAACAAGCCGCAGGATTCCTTGTGCCAGAATTCCTGTGGCTGTGACGAGACCCAGTCCTTCACAGTGTCCTTGAGTACGTCGTCCGAGTTGAAGCGCTTTCCTTTCAGGTGTTTCTTCAGTGGACCAAACACATGGAAATCGCAGGATGACATGTCCGGACTGTAGGACGGATGGTCCAATGTCTCCCATTGGAACTTGTCCAGTTCCATTTGTGTGACTCTGGAGACGTGTGGACGCGCGTTATCATGGAGCAGAACCACACCCTCCGTGAGCAGCCCCGGTCTTTTGTTCTTGATGGACCTGCGTAGGCGTCGGAGTGTCTCACAGTACACATCGGAGTTAATGCTTTTTCTGTGCTCGCATCATTTGGAAGCCGCTTTTTATAAGAGCCTTTGCTCTCTCCTGCGCATGCCGGCACCCGCGCATGATCCGATCACAGTCAGAGTCTCCAATGGCATCCCGAGATGTCTCGCTACATTCTCCCTTGGCGGAATATGCAAATATTTAACTGTTTCATTTTTATGTCGTTTCATACCTTTTCATTTGATCACCCTTTGTATATATATATATATATATATATTTAAATATACGGGGAAAGTGGCTCTACAAAGAATCGCTTAACCCCAATTTCGCTGGCCTAATTCAGCGACAGCTTTAGGAATCATAATAGGTCTCCCTTTTAGTAAAAATACTCTTTTGGTAATTTTAATTTTAAAAGTTTTACACATTTGTTTCCTGTTTTGTCTATTTTTATCCAATTTTAGTACAATATACCTTTTCACCATTTATTTACTTGAAATGTTTCTTAAAACCCAATTTCTTTCTTTTTTAGCCTAATACGAAGTACAATTTTGTCTCTAATGATTTTATTTTATTTTATTATATATATATATGGTATAGGAATTTAAACAAAAAATGTTTATTTAATTTCTATTATTTTTTATATTACGTAAAATAATGTAAATAATCCCAGTGGCTGAGTGGTAGCGTATTACGCTTCCACGCCATAGGGAGGAGGTTCAAACCCCAGGCTGGGCAAGATCGACTCAGAAGTTCATCCCTTCAATGGGTCGATAAATGAGTATCAAGCGTGCTTGGGAACTAAACACTGGGCTTTCGCGTCAGACTGACCACCTGATTGGTACATCTGCTCATGGATCTCAGCGCCCATGATCACGAAAACTAAGATGGGCACAGTAGGCCAATGCCCTCATGGGCTGTAGCACCGTTGAGGTAAGTTTTTTGTAATATAGTGTAAAGCACATGCATGTATCTTTAAAATAAAAAGTAACAATAATCAGCTCTTTATTTTGTCGTAACTTTCAATAACTTTTTCTCAAATTTTGATAACAAGAAATTGCAGAAATTCATATCGTGAATTATTTCTAAAGTTCTAATTATCTTCAAGCATTCTCTTATTTAAGGTATTCAACTTGCAAGTTGCATGCATAAATATTTAATTAAAATTGAATTAAATAATGTGTATTTGAACACCATGTGTATTTTTAAAAAGAAATAAATTATACAGAATTCCTAATATACAGTTGTTCTAAAATTCTTAAACAAAACAATGTTCTTTGAATGAAAAACTATTAACTAACACAATTAAACACCCACACTTTTTATTTAAATCTCATTGTATGCATTTATACTTTCTCTTGGAACTATGCAGAATTAACTATTTTCGTCCGTGTATCATTAGCCAATTCTAGGCTTGAACAAAACGAGTTCGGTTTCATTTCCTTAACCTTAATTACGCTATTAGGGAGAACTGTGAAGCGTTGGAGCCCTATTATTGCAGAGCCGCCTCGAATTGCTGCGTCCCATTAGTAGATACGTGTTATTTTCAAAGATAATATTAACACTTGCATTGTGTCATGCACATATCTCAGAATTAAATAAATGGTAGGGGAGCACTCGTATCCGGAAAGAAGCGAATTGTTTTCCAAAAATTTTAATACGAAATGGAAACTGCATTCCGAATGGAAGCATACCTTGTCTAAATGGGGAACTTTCCCTGCTTTTCCGGAATCTTTGGAACGGAAACGCTGAACCTACTTTGATAGTGATAATTTCTATCTTTGAAATGTCGTTGTTTTACTTGATGGTACAGCTGTCTCTTTAACTAGAATTTTATTTCCGATTCCTATGCATTGCTTTGGTGTAGATTTTGTTCTGCGATATTCATGCATAAAATTCTTATTTTCTAATGTTATAGCTTCGATTTACGTGAACTGATAAACAATTACGTTGAAAATGTTTCAGATAGTTCTATAATTGATGGAATATTTCAAGTTTTCAAATGCAGTTCATTTTTAAGTATATTATTTAAAATTTTGAGTTTGAGTGTTCCACTGCAGGGAACTTCTAAATTCACTAGCTGCTAAAACCATGAAATTAAACTTAAACGAAAAATAAATCATTCATAATTTTTTGTGAACTATCCTTTATAATCATTGGTGGCATTAAAATATTTTCCGATGTGAATATTTTTTTTCGCAATAATTTAAACTTTATTTAACTTTGGTCTATAAATCCTTGGATTTGCAACAAAAGTTGCATGTAATTTTTTTATACTTAAAAATAATGACAAAAAATGTATACGTTATTTAAATGGGTATGCTCTAAACAAGGGGGGTGCTACCTATGGTAAGCATGCCACATGTGACACGCAGTACAATTCTCAGTGGTACTCTGTACTACTCATCAAATTTGTCAATATGTGAGTGGATGAAATTTGATAAATTTGTATTGGACCTTATTTGATAAATATTTTCAGAATTATAGACTTATACGGGATTACGAAAAAATCTGAGAGATAACTCTAAGGATTAATTTACAACTATTTTGTAAATTATTGAATGTCAATGCTGAAGAGATTTAATTGTTTGAAGAGAAAAAATTGCATGCACTCTGCTTTCCTCTTTTGGTTCTACATATCTAAGTAGAAAATATTTCCTTATATGAAAAATATTTCCAAGTCTACAATGAAGTTGTTTAACAACTGAATGTTCAGAATCGTACAAAAATGAAAGTCAGGAATTATACTCCTATTTTGAGATAAGAAATTACAGAGAAAAGCACTAGACTAGCATTAAAATTTTTATTTATCTTTTTATTTAACTATAATGAATTACTTATATTTTATGTTGTTAATTTCTTGTTTTAATTAACAATTTTAAAATGCATATTATAAGTATAATTTTTATTTTTATTTCTTTTTGTAGAAGAAATATTTATATTTTATACTGTTATTATTATCTTAAGAAATTTCTTTAAATGATATAAAACTATTACACAATAAATCTATAAATTTATAATATGACCTCTATAATTTAACTCAGCATGCTTTATCACGGGATTCGAATTGATTCAAAAATGGCGTATGGCATGGTACGCTGAATCATAATGGTATTTTCGTTTGACACACCACAGAGAAAAGATTACAGACCCTTGCTCTAAACTATTTACTCCATGTTCATTTTTAAGCTTCGTAAAGCACATATGTAATCCTCGAATAAAGTTGGGTGTTCTATCTCCCACAGAATCAAAATAATACATGTAATTCTGACAAAAATTTACTTGCGTACTCCTTTAAGCCTTAATAGATTGCCTACCTCTTTTTCTGCTGAAATTCCAACTTTTAAGAGTAGTGAAACGCAAATGGTTAGAATGTTAATAAATGTTTTTCATTTGCAGATGCTGAATAGAAATCCTCGTTGATACGTGCTATGAAATATTACCTTAATTTTAATTGCCATTACACAACAAACAGATTCACTAATTTTTTTGTTAATTATTTTTAAGCTCAAGCATGGGTTCCATAACAGTTTCCGTTCTTTTATCTTTCCATAGTTTTAATATAAATTAATTAAAAAAGTAAGATTAAAATTCTTCAATTTGAAAACAAAGTTTGATGTCAGAGGTCTGGCAAAGTATTTTTTGTCAGAAGAATTATAAACATATGTCCCCGAAAAAGATCAATACTTGGTGATCTCTACTATATTAAACTTTAATTCATATCTTACCAAGACTATTAGTTTGAGAAGATTGGTTTATTTGTACAGATTTCGTTTCATTACTACAGAGACCATATTTGGAAAACCTGTGCTAAATTTCGTTGATTTACGAAGGAAAACATCGATGATTAAGTTAAAATTCTCTTCAAATTCAGAAAATAAAGAAACTGAAAGCAAAAGGACATAGAAAAATAGAGCGGGATATAGAAAAAATTCAATAAGGTTTCAAGGTGTGAGACATGTTTACCAAAGCCTGTAAAACTAGTGAGATAAAGAAAAAATACTCAGGGCTCTAGCAGTATGTATATGTTACCACGTTAAAGTGTATAATTCAGTTGTTTTATAGAATAACTAGGTATTTCATGAAATAACTAGTCAAGTCAATTAAAGTATATAATAAATAAAAAAATTCATTCTTTACTTAGTTATTCTATGAAATAACTAAAGATAGACCATTAAAAAGTGAAAAATAAACGGTTTCAAAGTTATTTTACAAATTAATTGATCATAAATAGCTAAAATCTCTCGAAAAATATAACATGTATTTTATATTTTTAGTGATGAAGCTCCCCTGTGGCCCACTACCATAGAATAAATTAGACAAAAAGGTGTAGCTCGACGAGGAGAACCTATGGTTGGAATTTCATAGCAGAGACTCAAAATTCCTGGAGAAATGATGATTTTGAAAAAGTTTAAAAACATGAAATGTGTCTGGGGGAGAGGAAGTATGATTATTGCAATAAAATTATATGTGCAGTAAGCACATAGGGATATCTATCGAATCAATTAGGTAAGGATGAGCAAGGTATCCTAAGATTCGAGATATAATGGAAAAAACTCTGTAGGGAGGGGAGCACCTGAGGAGGTCGATTTCGCGTATATCTTTCGATATACTATCAAACCTCCAAATATCAAAATCCTAGCTCACTTCCAAAGGGGGCTTAATTTTTACCCAACCTGATAGGAATAACATGAGAACATGGTATTTTAGAGCTGGAGGCCCCTATGTCTATTGAAAGAGAGGTACGAGAATAAATAGATGGGTATCGCTGAGGGGAAACTGTGGTTCAAATCTCAAAGCAGAGACTCAAATTCATTTCAAAATATTACAAATTTTAAAAAGTTAAAAAAGTTTTTAAAAGTTTAAAACGTTGAAATAAAATACGAGAAATGACCCTAAGGGCAAGAAATTTGGTGCGGATATACAATGGAGGCAGAGGGATCGAATGAGCCAGGTCTGAGCGGACTGAGAGGCTCAGGCTTTAAGCTATTGGCGAAATGCTGTCTAGGGGTGTGGGAGGCACCTGAGGGGTTCAAGTTCTTGTACTCCCTAACCAAACAGGTAGTATTATATCTATTCTCCAAACATCAACAGCATATCATCAAGAAATGGCACCATAGGATAAATATGGGGATTGATATTTTAGTGTGTAAGCCCTCCCCTGCGCAAAGCAGGTTTCGGCCATCTCTTGTTCCTAATTGGAAAGTATTAAAACAGTTTAAAAAATTTTCGATGGCCATATTTCATATTTTAACGATCAAGTAATTGTTATTTTATGGAGTATCTAGTTATAAATCGTTGAATTCAATAATTTTATAGGCTTTAACTGACTTGTCTAGTTATTTCATGAAATACCTACTTATTCTATGTAATCGGAACGGATTTCACACTTTGACGGTAACATATATATTGTCTTGGGATGAAATATCTCAGGATGAAATAGTTCATGCGGAAACCATTCGCTTACCTTTAGAGTTTTTAGCTTAAGTCTATGCCTTTATAGATTTTTACATGCTTAAATATTTAGAACTTTTGAATTTGTAGAACAGTTAAACGACCTATAATTCCTCATCTAGTGAAAATTTAATGTGGTTTTTCTTATAAATCATACTTTTTTTATAATTAGCATTATATTTAAATTCAAAAGCTCATAATATCTTTCAAAATAATTTTATTCTATTTTACAAATTCGAAATTTTCCTGTTTCTTTGCGATTAATTTTAAATAAGGATAGACATAAAAATATTAAGAAAATTGCTTAAAATGTGGAATATATCTATTTTTTGTTTTGATATAAATCATTTTAACGATTTGATTATTCACATAGTTTCTTTACTATTTGTAATATTATAAACAACACGGCAAGAAGGAACATGTTCTGTAAAGTTATAAATTATTCATTTGTTCAAAATAAAACTCTAATTTTTCTTTTTACTCTTCGAATGTCCAATACTAAATGTTTAACTTCAATAAAAATTTTAAAAAATGTGTTAAAATAATTCTTTTACCCTCCTCAATGTTTATTTTTCTGTATATATTTGACTGCAAAATACTTTATCTTTCGCATTAGAATTTCAAATCATTTTGTGTACATTGCATTGAATATTTCGCTACGTTATATATTACAAGTATTACTTTTTAATTCATTTTCTAGTTATATTTACATATTGTTTGTAAGAGAATTCTAAAGGAAAATGTGTTTATGCTGCATGTATCTGAATTCGTTTTAAATAATTTAAGAAAAACATTTTAAAGCAGAACGAGTTTTTTATTGGCATCTATAAAGTTATTTTTGTCTTTAAAATATTCATTCTTATCATCAAATTATAATTCATGAACTTATTTATATTTCACTTTGCACACACATACAAATATTAATACAATATAATTTCACTTTCATATGCTATTAATATATATTTTATACAGATTTATTCACATTTTTAGCAATCTTGATATTGATATAAAGAATTACACAAGTTATATATATATATAATAACACATGACAAGAGAGTGTAAGGAATCTCTGTAAGGATAATCAATATTTTATAAGTTGAAATTACATTGAAAGCAGTCTTGCTGAATAGCAATCTGGTTTATTGTACATTAAACACATAGATACATAGAAATGGACCACACAATGCACAAATAAAACGTATGAGTGCATTACTTGTTGAGGAAGACAAAAATTTAAGGATTTCAGAATCTCGGGTTTTTGTTTAAAGCGGCAAACGGAAATACAAAAAATTTACAAAACTTCCGAGAACGGAGCTTGCTATTGGTGGAAAGATATTGTTCGAAAGCAAATTATGTATGATTAATTTTGTTACGATTATTCCCGTTAGGCGGGTAGTTAGTAATCATTTAGGTGCAAGTTCTGAACGCCACGACCATTACAAACTAAGAAGATTTTAGAGAAATTCAAAAGAATTATCACAAAAACTTGAAAAAGTAAATTGTGTGTTTACATGATTTTATTTCAAAACGGGGTACTTGTAAAATAAAATTTATTTCAAATTTTCATTTTTCGAGAAATTTAGTTCGTAAAATTTATTAATTACATATTATAGTAGCAATTAATTAAATAGTTAAGACAATTCTTACTACATTTTGTATTATTTTGAAAAAAAAATGGAGTTTAATATTTTTAATATTTTTTTGTTCTTAGAAGAAATAGCTAAGAAAACCAGCTAATTAATAATTACAAAAATTATAGCAAATACCTTTTCTATACCATTGTCTGTATTTTGTTTAATGTATAGACTATTCCAGACAGTATAACGTATATTAAAATTTGAAAATGAAAACATGCTGCGAATAGTTAAATAACACATTAATCATTGTGTCAAAAGCAGATTTAGTTGCAGATCGCATTTCAGAAAATCAATGTAGCAATGTCATTAATTACAATAATAAGAAAATCAGATCAGTCTTTTTTTTAGCTGTACAATTAAAAAGAAACTCTCATGTAACATCACATGAAATGTAATAAATCAAATGTGAATTGTTTTAATAATTTTTTCATAAGAATAAAAAATATGCTGACCACACTTAAAATAACTGTACTCGATTTTAATTTAAAGTTTATAGAATACTCGGTCGTTTTCAGTAAATAAATTGTATTCATTATAAGTTTGATATCTTCTGCGATAACTGAAGTTGCTATATCGGTGTTGCCCCTACAGCAACAAATCTTTAACTTTCGATCACCGTGGCCCTCTTTTATATATTAACCTTACGTCGCAAACTTCCCTAGATTTTGAGCACCCTTTTCTGAATTAAAACTCTTTATCGAAATACATGTTCTAGAAGAATTTGTTTAATGGCTACAATTTAGTGATCTAGTTTAGGGTGGTACATATTTCAATTTTTCTACTAGACCTTTCAGAGTCCATAAAATAGGAAATTCTTAACAGTAAATGAGACCTTCGCGAACCCCGGAAGATGCTGTGGAACCCCAAAAGTCCTTGGGTCACAGTTTAATAATTGCTGCTCAACAGAATTATGAGGTGGGTTTTAGTAAAGGAATTATCAATTAATTCCTTCAAGTAAATTTAATACCTTCTGCGATAACCGAAATATCAAACTTGTTGTTCTGGCATTGC